>JARFOD010074909.1:5701-21068 GCA_031763545.1 Mopalia muscosa
ACGATCTTTTCACATAAATAGGTAAAAAAAAAAAAAAAAAAAAAAAATGTATATATATATATATATACTTTACGACATTTTCTATTGGGTGGAGAGATGCATTTGTTGTATTTCTCCCTCTTTTAAGGTTATTTCACTCATAAGTCAATGTCCAATGGTTGAAGGAAACAACTGTCGACGTTAATAACATCAAGCAATGACAAGACGCAATACAATAACATCTCAAACAGATCGGCTCTGTGTTGCCACTTAGATATAAAGGGCACCAGGACAATACGCCCTTAACAACCGCCAGCTATTCGCCTAAGAGACAAGGGGTTCGATTTCCAAGTGACGAATGTTCGCGATTCTTATCTAGTTTTCCTCTCGCAATAGTGATCAACGGCATAAAATCGTGAGAAAGTTTAAATTTGATGAGACGTTTTTTCATTAAAAAAACTGAGCCGATTGGAATTAAACTGGTTCAATCCTGACTTCTCATAATAACCCCAAAAACGTTGTTCAACCCAAATATTTGTTTTGTATTTGCCATGGGTTTCTGATACCATTTTAGAAAGGTAATTTGTTTCCTACAAATCAACTACATGCTTGACGAATAGGCCTACCATCTTTAACTAGTTGTTACATAGTGTACGAGTATACTTTTGTTGTTATACCCGGACACGGTTGCATATACAACATGTAAAATCTACGAGTGGAAAAAGTTTGTTTGCTTTAGGTGCGCTACTTCGTATTCAATTATTTCATTAATATGACATTTGCATTGCAGATAAAAGGTGAAAAATGTCCTTTACACATTCAAATCCGTGCGCGATACATTGGCGGGGGTTCATACAGGCATCGCAAACTAACTGAGGCAACACTGACCGCTTTAAGTCCCTCATACAAGTCTTTTTTCAAATTTGTTTTGCTGAAAAATGTATGATCATAACTCCGATGCTGTATTAATTCAATGTTTTACAGGGTGCTGTAAGCATTTCATTTCTGTCAATAATAGTTTTTTTTTATAAGTGCTTTCGGTATATATAAAACACATAGCCAATAGGCGTGACTATTTGCACATAAAAAATGTTGGAGAATCACCCAGTAATGGTTCTAACATTAAAGCGAGGACAGAAAATGTCGGCCAATTCCCATGACACTCACGATTTCCTGTATCCATGTCTAGCTGGTCTCGTTTATAATAATTATTCACTCGATAAGCATCTCATTGAACCTGAAGCGCCTCTTGTTCTGATGTCGAGATCCTGTATTCACAACGCGCTTTACTACATCTGTTTTCTACATTCATGTTGGGATGCTGTAGTAGAATATCAGTTTGATCATTGCTGTATTCAGAGCCATTCCACACAAACTTGTTAGCTCAATAAGTGAATGATACCAAGCTCTACTGTCAACAGACTGCAACAATATGCGCGGAAATACACAAAACATGACAAAGTTGCAGACCTCCCCCCCGCGCCTCACACTCAAACACTATCATGTGTAAAGGAAGCTTGTCCTTCTCTCTCTCTCTATCTAAAATGAGCGAATAGCCTCCCCGTCCCTGCTATAAAAATCCCAGACAAATTAGTTTTTTTCATTATATAGATCTGGTGATATTTGTTATCTAAAAAAGGAAAAGGCACAATATATTTCAGACCGGTCACAAGAGGTATATGTCCGTTAAAAGGCTAGCCTTATATTATGATTACCACTGAGGAGTTCCATATTGTTAACATAATTAAGTATAAGACCTCTTAAGAAAGATACTGAATTCACGTTGACTCAACGATTCGGTTCATTGATTTAGAATTCTGATGATTGTTTGAGCAATAAAAGTAAGCCTACATTCGTTTATGTTAATGGGATCTTCAGGGATAGTTAATTCACGGGACATTCTGTTAGCTGGCCGAAAATGTTAAAGAAAGCACCATAGGCGCTACTACGAATACACGATGACAAGATACAAGTCACAATAGGACGCAGTTTTAGACCGAGCGTACAACTTTGCAGTGTAACACACCGCCAGAAATCGGCCTACTGTTGTCACTTAGCAACCAGATTCGGACCGAAGGCCATCACACACCGCCCACGCTTCTCTACTGAATCGTTGGCCACTGGATTATATTTGATGCGCTCCATTTCCCTATTTAAAACAAAATTGCATGCCATTCAAACAAACATGTGAATTATAAGAGTATTAACTACGCAACCGTATAACTAAAGGAAGGGGGAAAAATATATTTAAAAAAAAAAATATATATATACCCACAACCAAAAATTTAGATTATAATCAGAAATACTAATTCATGGGACAATATATATTTAAATCACATCCTTGAATCGATGTTTGAACAAAATATGAACTTCACATCCACTGGAAAATGCTTTCATGAATATTGATTATGATACAAGAGGCGGATTAAGGCTAAATATAGGATTCGTATTGACGATTTTAAATTAAAAAAAACAACATTATATACAAATTCAATTTTTTTTAATAACATACCGTTTGAAACCACATGGTGCTCTGTCAGAATACCAGGGACCTACACGGTAAGGTATCGAGCAAGGAAAATGTTTGAACTGAAAGATTTCAGGGTAACCGATTTGGAAATAATTCGAAGCCGGATCATCTGCATTAATGGTTAAATGATTGAAATTCAAACCCGTTAATTTGCATAACAGGACCACTGCTCCAACCGATTGGGCTATATATGTTTATATAATACCGTGGAAAATACCACTTATTGGATAACATTTAACAGCTGGTCACGTGGTCATCAAACACACGGCCATCGAGTCAACTGAAGGGCGATGAGCGATTTTCTTCAAAATGATAATTTTTTTAAACTGCTTTGCATCACTTACTGATAATCGATTGGGTGATTAACGTTATACTCAATGGTATTTCACGTATATGACTACCGATTGTCTACCCCTCATTCTGCCCTTAAGTAAATACGGTGGAAAACCAAGAGGAAATCTCCTAAAAATCCTGACCGTTATCATAGTGTTAGCGGTCTTCCCGTGTTTTAGCTGGCTGTCTCTTTACTGAGATAATGAGGCGGTAACTTCTGATTGAGACCGCGATAATACTTCATTGCCTAAAAACACATAGGAATGAGACGAGAAATTTCTTGCCAAACAAAATAACATTACCTGTGATGACAGGAGTCATCTCGCGTGAACCCTCATATACCCGACTGAAGTCTCACTACAAATTCTTGTGGGAGTGTGCTCAGTGTTATTTAATAGTTTATGAAAACCTAACGAATGTCATATATAATTAAACGGGTAAAACCTTTCAATTCAGTGTATACTGTGTTATATATAATATAGTCCCTCAAGAGTCATGGAGATGTAGACAGGCCTCTGTTTGTTAATTACTGTATTGATGTCTGTAGTACTCGGTATAGACCGCATGCAAAGGCCACAGCGCTCTTTTATTTGGGATTCCTTACTTTGTTGTTCTTTTGCGTTTGATTTTTTTCTCCAGATTTTTAAAACAATATGTGCCAAATATTATTCTGAATGCCTTATTTAACAGGATAATACTGTTTCTCGTTAAACAGGAATGATATCTATTGACATAACAAATCAAAAAAGCTGAATATTTTCCGTTTTAATTTAAATAAAAGCAAAAACTTCAAATTAAAAAGGGATACGGCAGGTACAACGCAGTTCGGCAGTTGCCTTGGCAAGATGACTGGGTCTCTGATTCGCGATTCAATAAACATTGACCTAGATAAAAACAACAATATCACGCAGTTCCTTGATCAGTTTACGAGACGAAATGATCAGTTTAATTCCTGTGAAAAAAAATACTGAAAATGTTCGTAGAAAAACATACAATGCTATGAAAGTAAAGTGTGATCAAGGTAAGTCACATCTAGTAGAAATAGTTTCAAATCAATAAACTACAAGACATGGAAATGATGAAATGATATTTGATTTACATCACAAAAAAAGTGTACATAATAGCGGTATCCTTGTACATAGCTTCTTCAAACTAATCGATGGATGGACTTCAATAAAATATGAACTCTGCTATTCGCTGAAGTGTGTTACGCATTGTTTCCTAATGATGCCTGTGGTGCTAAGCGAGGCGAAACAGTAGTAAATATGAATGATATTTCTGCTGCATAAATAGATTTGGTCTGTTTAGATTGCATGTGAATCGGCGATTGAAACATACAAGATAAAATCATTAGTTTCTGTTGTTGAAATGCTTTGTTTACATTTAGTTTGACATATTTGATTTGTGTTTGACGCAGTAATGCATTCATATGACGGCGTGCATGCGAAAACCCACGAGAACAACTACGAATGAAGAGCTGAGCCTCTAGTTGTCCTCAGAGAGCACCAGGGCAAGGGGAAGATCCAATCCGGAAAAGAGTAAATGACAGGGACAGTTGGTTTTGTGTTTATGGCTTGTTTCGGTCTCTTGTGATTCGTTGTACACAAGTAGTCGCGTAAAGAAGGTAACGGAAATCAACCAGTTTTGTTATTTGTATATCATATGAAACATAAAAACAAGCATATGAATGGATAATATCGACTAGATTCTATATGAGTAAATGAATGCGAAAATGGACATGAAAACTCAATGATCGCAAAAGCTTATAGGGAAGGTGTCGATTGATGTATATACGTGGGCACACACATTATTCAATTTCTAGTCAACAGAATGTTTAGTAAATCCGTGACGCACCAACACCAACATCCTGCTAGTCATAGCAAAGAAATGTTACCAATATGCCAGAAATAAATCATCTATATGCAGCATATATTGAAATAGTTATTATGGATACAAAATAATACATATATATTGGACATGGGAAACCATAGATTCACAACTAAAGCATCGGGGGATGCCGAAAGCACCATCTTCGCACATTGTTCCCTTATGGGCAAGCAAAATCCCTCCCTATTGGGATATAAAAACCACTTATTTTATATTCATTTTGAATCCATGGCAACCATATAGCTATGCCTTCACATACTGTTCACGACTTGTTTTCATACATGTATAGAAGATTCATACAGTAGTATATACACCTACGCCCAAAGCAAACCTGAGGCGTATGTCATATGCCATAAAGGCATCGAGTTGCAAATAAAAGTGCTTTTTTGTTTTCACAGTTCTTTTTGGAGCATTTGAAGTTGGAACTGTGTCAATATCAATGAAAAGCAATACTATATTATATGGTTTCACAGCTAATTCATGTATAGAGAAAGGGCCAGATGTGTTGGTTATAAACTATCACTGCAATACATGATATCTGTTCAATTTCAGATAAACAATATAACATCTATATGGAGTCTCATATAATAGATAGAAACAAAATAATAAAGCTTATGAAGTTATTTCACTCCATATCTCGTATCAGTAGACTTGTCATTTCGATTTCCAGAGTTTCTGTCAATTTAATAGGAAACGGCTATAATCAAAGAATACAATCAATCTTTATTCGTTTTGGGCCTTTGGAGTCTTCATATCCATTCTATCTTTTTTGTCTAGGTTTTGTTTGTGCTGAGAATTCTGTGCAAAGAATTTTGGTAGAATAAATAATCCACACAGTGTTTAAGCATATTTATTATTTTAGATGCAACATTGCTCACCAAATAAGAGCCAATGACGACGACTGAAACAATGCTTTGACTTCCCCATGTTAAAGGATAAGGGTCGAATTCCTGTCCTATCTCAAGCTCTGAATTGAGATGTTATCGGGGTAAAAAGGGGTTAACCTTGATGCCAAGAAGAGAAAATAATTAGGCATAGAATTAAACAGTTGCGAATGGAAGACAGTATTAACAGCTAACAAGCATGGAAGCTAATTTTGGAACAAGAACAACAACACTGATGATAGGCAATGCTCTGTGAGCTGTATATGGACTATTGGCATGGTAAATGTTATTAGGATGTACGCCTAATTAGTTGTTTAAGCTAATTTCAATTAACATTCAGATAACGAACTGTTATGTCAATTGTATTACGCATTCCGCGATGATTAACAGTTGGTTAAGTCCTCTGCATTATCATTATGTTCAAACTACACTAGAAAAAGGCATGCGAAAGATTTCCGACAAAACATCTCATATGGGCATAGATCGAATTATAAGAACATCCTACCGATTTAGTTGAAGAAATGTGTAATATTAATAAATTTAATATAATTATACAAGGTACAAAGCTGGTAAACTATACCGAGTGATCATGCATGCAAATCAATTTGTAGCTATCTTTATTCAAACGAAAATACGGAATGAAGTTCTAACTATTCTGGTTATATACATGTAGTTTTCTTCACATTCACGCATGAGAATGAAACTCTCAACACTCTAATACTAGTGGTTATCGTTTAAGAGAGAAATTTAAAGAAACAAAAATGTTTTTTGCTTATCGGACAAGATCACCATTCTTTAGAATAGTTTACTTTCCTTCTTTCAGAAAGAGTGGAAGTTCGTTCCCTTTTGTAGTTTCAACGCATGGTAATATAGGACACAGACATGATAAGTATTACTTACAAGGCACCATTAAGTTTTCGTTTGCACGGGTTTAAGTCATTTTCTTGTGGGCAGATAAACTCTGTTATCTTGTTATCTTCACAGCAGTTGGAAAACACGCATGTTTTAGTGATACGTTATACAATACTATAGTGTCTGGTCACATAATTATTTGAGCCTTTTGAGATCTCAGAACGTTGCTAATCGATACTACGTGGTGCGATAGTATATGGATGATGTATCTACCTTGTCTTAGCGAAAAATACGTCGTTAAGCGACGCTCTTCATCAGGCCTGATCTTCAAACCAACAGACTAAAGTACGCAAGTTGATATTTAAGTAGAAACTTGAGGAATACATCGGAGTGTTGTTAAGACATGTCCAAGTGAGGTGTGACATTAAATCGTTATACTTGACAATAATTGATAAGAAATCGCTTTTCTTGGTAAATGTTTAGCCACTGTTTGATTAAACTCTCCATTGAAACATCTGCTATTCTTAAACTGTATTGTTGCAATCTGCGATTAAAGCTATAATGCCGGCCATTTATAAACACCTTGTTTCCATCTGAAACAATGTACTTTCTTTCATTTGTGTTTTCAATTAAAACTTATACAACTATGAAAGCAGACATTCTTACCTGTGTCGGAGCCACTGGAAATCTAATACTGTAATATCGGGTAAGATTACATTTAAGATTAGCAATAAATTTCCACCGTGTGTCCAGCTTGATGAGATATTGACAGACCGGGATCACTGCACGCTATTCGCAGAAGGAAAAGACTATTGGTATCTGTATAATGAAAATACGGTTGTAAGCCGTTATTCCCTGTGGCGATTCTTCGTGCAGAAAATGGTACCTCGAGTTACCAGTGGTGTTCCTTAATGGTGTGACGATAACGCTTGGGGATAATCCTTTATTGCACATCCTCTTAACTACACCCGGTGTTGACTTTCGGTCTTCCAATAGTTGGTTCCCGACCACGTATTTCCGTGTAAACGCGCAACGCAGATTCAGCATAGATGTCATTTTCGTTTGATTTAATGCGCCCAGTCGGCCGAAACTTTCGCCTAGCTTGGCAGATAAATTTTGGCAATCAATGACATGTCTCTGATAGTGCTCTAAATTTGACTGTCTGGAATCAGCACATATATCGAAACAAATTTTAGATATCATCTCACTGACGCTTTATATTTTCTATAAGTCTCCAATATCATGTTGGAGAATGGTGACATATGAAAGACTCCGGCTTTTACGTTGATTGATCAATTACTTTATTTTTTATGTATATTGTTTGTTAATCAATTTTATTGAAGTCTATATCATGTTCCGGTTGATTACGTTTTCTGAAATACCGTATCCAATAAAAAGATAGTGTATCCAGCAGTTCACTTATGGTTAAAAAGAATCCAACAGTAAACCGTACGGTGTTCTTATGTAAATCATATTGCGTCCTCTGGCAAGACTTCTGTACGTGTACGTGTTGAATGAGGGTTCATATAAAAACCAAAACGACATGGCAGTATGTTTTGAACGTCACAGATTTCCGGAACTTCAATAAGGATTCGACGTAAATATTCAATATGTTGTCAACAAGTGGCATATAATCGAGCCCATGCAGAGCGCCTCAACACTGCTTCACGCCAATAAGTTATTCGTCGATCGTAAGGTTGTTGGTTCGACATATTGGTTTACTGATGCAGAAAAGATTTTAAGCTATTTGAAAAAAGATAACAAACTCTGAAATAGAGTTATATGTGTACAATTGACTCCGATTGAAAGTTCATTATGTAAGAATAGGTGGCATTAATGGTGGTCATATACGATTGGATGGTAAATTTGAATTGATTTTCGATCTCTAAACTGTAGATAAGAGCTTCGTTCCATTTAGTGGCAGCGGCTGCAAGGAAGTTCCGCTAGTATAGCACAATAGGTATTCGCTGCTCCATCTATGCATTTATAACAAAGTGAAATGGCTGAATGTGTTCGTAACGACCCGTTTGCACTTATACGGGTCTTCAGGCAATTGGAAAATTGGCAAGTCGGAAGTTTTATAAATCATCCATTTAGCTGGTAGTCTCAATTACTGGACAGGGTTAAAGCATTATCACTGATGGTCCATTAGATATAAGCGGTCTGTCGAAGGGACAGCTTGATTACAGATAATCTGGGCATTACACACGGTCACTGCCACTGAACCTAACTGAAATTTATGGACGTCAGCCAATTGATATTCACTATTCGGCAGACGTAAGACTTCATCCCATACATATTCCAAAGTTTGACACAACTTTTGTTACAACAGTGGTAAAATATTATGTCATATAAGCTATACTTATGGGTAATGTCAGTTTGGCTGGATAAAATGTAACCGCTTTTACCAGAAAATTACAATCCTAGACGTCCGCCAGGGGATACTCACGCTTTAGACTGGCATAGTGCCAAAACCTTATTCCAAACGTTGCTACAAGTTTTATGTTGTGGATCATCACTGTAACTTTAGTATATGGGAATCCAGTATTTGTTGGGTTTATTCTTCGGTTAGAAATTAGAAATTGTCATCTTTGTTTATAGTTGTTTCTTTGACTTTGGTATTAATTTAAAACAAAGTAAAACCGACTTTATACTACAGACAATGTATTCAAATGTGATGATTTAAAATAAAAAATAAGCAATACCAATAGAGCATGTTTGACACCATGGGTATGGTTACTGTCAATAGCTATCCAGAGTTCCCATGATTCCAACCTCTTCAATGTCTGTCAACGCATAAAAATTAGCTCCGACCACAAACATGTGACCATATAGTCAGCATTTCGATCAATGACATTCTTTCTAATCATCTCCAGGCGAAGCAAGAACTGAAGCAAATGACTTATTCTAACATTATAACAGAACACGTTCCACCCAAGGTTAGAGGTCAGCAAAAAATGACATTAAATGTACCAAGTTCACGCTATTTAAACACATTTGATTCTTTAAGACAAATTACCGACAAAAAGAAAGTTGATAAATTTAAGTTTGAGATGGAAATGTGAATTACAGGAAAACTGTAAAAGATTGAAACATTGACAGACGGAAGCGAGAGAAAGGATCACAAGCTCTGGTAGAGACTGGATAACTATATGAAATATACCCACTACTACAGGGCCATTGCCATGGTAAGATATGGAGATTTGACTTTTGGGGGTTTCCCTGATATGCAGCATTCGGATTGGTCTAGACAAAGTAAGAACAGTTGATCAAACAACACTCCACTAATCTGGAAATCTATAAAATGCGAGAATGCCCAGTAAGAAAATATAACCTTATATGCAAATATACCCAAGCATACAGGAGAACTTGCATATACATTTATACATGTGTTCCGTTTCCATAAAAAAGTAACGATTAATTATGCAAATCAATAATTATATACAAAATGTATAATATGTAATACGAAACACGATGAAATAATGCGTTCTGTTTCCATAAAAAGGAACGATTAATAATACACACCAATGATTATATATACCCAATTAGTACCCAGCGTGTACAGGGGAACTATGTTAACACATGCGTTCTGTTTCCATAAAAAGGGTACAATTATTAATACACGACAATGAAGATTGAACATATGTGGCCAGGTAATTGTATGGATTTGAAGATTAATAATATAAATCAACATGAGAAAGAGAAAGGATACAGATGATCACGACTGACAATTTAAATAGTCGATATAAACTCGTTATTGCACAGCTGTCGTTTAGGTAAACACAAGCAAATCTTTTCCCAATATTAACGTTCGATCGATTGTGTATACAATCTGTCTTATCTTAATGCTCTTATTGTAGAATATATATATACGATTACGATTTAATCAAGAGATTAAGGTAGGAATGATTATTAGTGTGTTACGCCGTATTCGATGTTACTTCACTTATATGACGGCGGTGCAATTCAACAATAAGTGACAGCAGTACAAACTCCAAATAAGTAGTGTTTGAAAGTTAATCTTTCTTCCATGCCAAGTAAAGCAGTATAGCTATACTCAAGACAAACTGCCCCTAGCCAAAAAAGCGCTAAAATAAACAACCGCATACGTTCGTTGAAAGAATTTACTGGAATGTTAGATATTGTGAACTTTATCTCGAGATCACCTAGATTTATATATATTTTTAAATGAATCACTGTGCTGGTGAGATTCGTCTTTGGATACATATACTAGCCCTACGTATTAAGCTGTAAACTAAGTCGATAAAGTCTTTCAAATTGACATGTTTGTTTAAATCCTATAATAAAAGCGTTATAATAGTTGACTAATATAGCGCATTTCTTGTTGTGTAAGAGTTAAACTAGTTGCTGTCTTAAGAAAACAACAGTTTTGTCTTATGGTATTATAATAACACTAGTATAGTCTTGAAGTGTTGGAGTAACGCAAAGTTCTACCATAAGAACGGTAGCGCTATTTTGTTGTGTAAGAGTTACGCCAGTTTCTACCTTAAGAACGATAGTAATGTTTTGTTGTGTAAGAGTTACGCTAGTTTCTACCATAAGAATGAGAGTACCGTTTTGTTGTGTTAGAGTAACGCTAGTTTCTACCTGAAGAACGATTTTACTGTTTTGTTGTGTAAGAGTTACGCTAGTTTCTACCATAAGAATGAGAGTACCGTTTTGTTGTGTTAGTTACGCTAGTTTCTACCTTAAGAACGATAGTAATGTTTTGCTGTGTTAGAGTTACGCTGGTTTCTACCTTCAGAGCGATAGCAATGTTTAGTTGTGTTAGTTACGCCAGTTTCTACCTAAAGAACGAAAGTACTGTCTTGTTGAGTTAGAGTTACGCCAGTTTCTACTTTAAGAACGGTAGTAACATTCTGTTGTGTTAGAGGAATGCTAGTACCGTCTTGTTCTGTGTGAGAGTTACGCTTATTGAGTAACACTAATTTCTATATCAAGAACTGTCTGATAATGTATTAATAACACTATTAACTCTCTTAAGAACGAAAGTATTGTTGTGTTAGCGTAGCGCTAATTTCTATCTGAAGACCAAAGTAATGTTTTGTGTTTAAGTAACGCGAGTTTTCATCTTTAAAACGAAAGAGAAGTTTTGTTGTGTGAGATAAAGCCAGTTTCTATCTGAAAAGCGAAAGTATTGTGTTTGATTGTTTTGGTTTTCTAGCTTAAGAACGATAATACTATTTTGTTGTGGTATATTAACTCCATCTTAAAGTAAGTAGAAAACACCATCTCGTTGTGTTATGACAGCAAACT
Organism: Mopalia muscosa; assembly: GCA_031763545.1. NCBI lineage: Eukaryota > Metazoa > Mollusca > Polyplacophora > Chitonida > Mopaliidae > Mopalia > Mopalia muscosa. The sequence continues at coordinate 17,444 of JARFOD010074909.1, forward strand.
CTCTTGACTTGTAAGAGAGTTTAGCTTAAGATTTGAAAAGACACACATTTCTGGTACTACTTGGGTGAGTTATACAAGCACAATTCTCATCCTAAAGCGAGATAAATTCTGTGTGGTTTAGGCTAACGTAACATTTAACAAAAACTTATACAGTTGAAATATAAGTTTTGTAGCAACGAAACATCTAAGTAGGCCCTATACTTCCTTCTATCATTTCTTTTTAATGTAACTAAGTATATTAACAATATGCATATATCAACAATGTACATATAACTACTTGGGGTATAAATATACTAATTCTCTTAATTTCAGTTATAAGAAAGTATTACCTGATTGCCTCGTAACTTCAGTTATTCAACAGATTAAATAGCTAGATGTCTACATTCCCGCACACGGTCATGTTGCGCCTAGTTAGTCCTGAATGCTACACGCACGAAACTGACTCGTGGACATGTCAATGTGCTTGACGTACATAAGGACATTCGGAGAAAGCCCCACGGAGTATGCTTGTCTTATGTCATTGGGGTTACGTGTCCGATCGAAGTCACCACAATGTAGCCGTGTCCGGTGAGACCAACCACGCCGCTGTACAATCACGGGGAGACTGCCCAGCTCGCTCTGGAAAGCGTTGAGTTCGTTAAGCGCAATGATACATATAGCTTCTTGCTTCCTCGCTGAACAATGCGACTGTTATCGTTTGGGAAAGCCATGTATAGCAATGGATGAGGTTAAAAGACGTGTTTCCATGGCAACGAAGCCTGGACAAGCCTTGGGATTATGCTAGTTGTTAAGGCGGTACGACACATATACGGTGACCATGAATAGTTACAAAAGAGTGTCCCCAGGTGGTGGATAATGCGCGATTCAGCCCCAAGGAGTTCACGCTCGCAATATTCACGTGGTTTTAACAGATGCTATCCTATCTCAGGCAGAAGACAAGTGCTGCCATCGGACACAGAGACAGTATACACAGCTTTAGACCATAGACACCAATGTTATATTCAAAGTAATGACCAGAGTGCAGATCAAACATGTGCACTTTTAACAACGCTCTTTATATTTAACTTCAAAGTACCTTTTCATGTTGCCAGGTGAACGTTGTAACAAAAAGCGAGACTGATATTTATTATGATTTGCATAAGTCATTTGTCCAGTAAAATTCATTTCAGCAGCTGTTCACTCTAATATTACCGCCATCAGCACGCTGACATTATTGTATTCCTCTTTACACATTGCTAAAACAAGTGGGCCAGCAAACACGAGAATAAAATGACATGGTCAGTGTTCTGGGAGTTAGTAAACATTTCAAATATTTTTTTGGCGATATTGACACTCCTATCTAGAAGTGTGTAGGTTTAACGATGGCCTGGCTTGTAAGAGTTTGATTGCAAATAAAGGAAATTGTTGACGAAATGCGAGACAAGCATTGACTTTCGTTGTTATTGTTATCTGTAGCCGCCAGTAATGTATATACCAAGCAAACACACTACGTAGCTGCAACATGTATACCAGCTATACATTGGTAACATTGCTAAATAAACAACGTTACTACAACATACAGCTACACTGAAATTTGGCTGTTAGTTTTGAATAAAAAGAGGATGGATAACTTGTTTAAGAGGCATTTAGAAGATGATGTACTAAACATAACACAAGGCTTTATGGATTACAACTTCAAGTTTATTAAGGGTGAAACGTTTCAATGTCTATTCAAGCATATATCAAATAAAAATGTTGACAATAAAGTTGTCCTTGTTTTTCTTTCTCACTGTGGGTACGAAGTTAAGACCTTTGGATAGAAGGGAGCGTTGGCCTGCAGTTAAATTGTGGGTATTTTAATTTACAACGGTTTTCTTCTGGTGATCATTATGGCTGGAGTCGGAGGTTGATAGGTCTTTGTGTTTCGTGGCGTGCAGTGCGTTCAATTTTACTAATTGTTTACTCTCAATTTTGTTATTGTCCGCATTCGTTTGTCCTTGGATCGATTACAGTTTGTGATTTAACATCGATTTGAGGTCATTGTGGGTGGTGGATATTTTGCTGGCCAGTACTGCTTTATGTTTCTGATGGTGATTAATTCTTTCCTTGACTAATCGCGATGAGGCTGTTTGCAAAATCTTTAGTGCTGCTGGTGAGTTTACAGGAGATCGGAGTCGTAGTCCATTGGGTATGAGTTGCTGCATCTAAGAAGGAATGTTAAGTTTTTGGTTGTCTGGGTCCTTCTCTTGAATAAGGTGTTTAGGCTGCTGGTCATTTGTACTGCCACATCTCCATGTTGATGACGTATAACTTGTTTAAGAGGCATTTAGAAAATGATGTACTAAACATAACGCAAGGTTTTATGGATTACAACTTCCAACGGGTCCAACGTTTAATGTCTATTAAGGCATCGTCCTCAAGCATATATTATCTACAATTGTACATCATTTATATATATATACAATTTTCTAGCAAGATGATACAGTAGAGAACAACTTTCTAACCACCTGAAAACCCACCCACTGCATGTGATAGACTGAAATAATGAAAACACAATCAATCAAAATTTACCAAATCTGACAACAAGAAAACTAATGGAAGCCATTCAAATACGTAGACTCCAACCACAACTTGACAGAGACCAGGGTTTTTGCAAAGCAACTGCACACAATGAACTTATTACCCCCCCACCCCCCCCCCCCTTAACGTATGGCGCGTGCATAGTTGTTAATAAGGACATTCTTAATTCATAATCTATAAACATTACAGCCTTGTAGAGCCTAACCTGTGAATACTACACCCTCTAAGAAACCATTTACCACAAGCTATGTGCCACACAAGACAATGATTGTTCTTTGCTGTATCATCTTGCTAGAAAACTGTATATATATAAACGCTGTACAATTGTAGATCGTATATGCTTGAGAACGATACAGGCATTGAAACGTTGCACACGTAATTAACTAGAAGTTGAAATCCATGAAGCCTTGTGTTATGTTTAGTACATCATCTTCCAAATGCCTCGTAAACAAGTTATCTTTGTAAATATTTGTAAAACGCGCAATTTCACGGAGTGATTTGTAGTAACGATTTCAGACAATTTCCCCTTATTTTTATCATTAAGCATTCATGGACTTACAGTTTGTGTAGAAGCCCGGTGAGAAAGTTCATCATTGGTTTTCCATCTCCATGGTATTGTGATACGTCATACATGTAGCACGCGCTTACTGTATATCACTATAATTTAAGCACATATGTTATTGCCCTAAAGAAAAAAGTGGAAAATACAAATATTTGTCATGACAGGAAACACTGCAGAGACATGGTTCACACGTTTTGTGTGTGTGATCGATGTTGGGATATTTATTTAGCCATAAGGATACCAATAGATTTCCGAGCATGCCAACGTGTGGTATCTTTCTGAACAGGGAGGAGGATTTTAAAGATATTGCTGTGTTATTATATTAACACTTTCCATAGCAGACATGACATTTAGCTCCGTAGAAACTGGACCACATCTAGCAAATGCTAGATTCTTTTAGAAGACATCGCATCTGATTCTTTTCCACCTTCTCCGCCTTGGCTGTTTCCAAGACCTAGACTTCTATTTGATCTTAGGGATCAAAAGAAGTCGGAAACATGTCCG
>JARFOD010074920.1:0-21066 GCA_031763545.1 Mopalia muscosa
CCCCCCCCCCCTCCCCTCTTCCATCAGCTTGAGATATTTATCATATGGGACAGGCTCGGGTTTAACCAGAGGTCTATTAAGCAGATAGACTTCTGGTTGAACACATTTGTGTGCATTTAGATTTATTGCGACATCAGTCGAATGCAAGAATTCAACTGATTGCAATAATTACAGTTCGGTTGTACATGGCTAAGTCAAAATTTAAAAAAAGAACATAAAATAAAACGCTTGAACTTTAGGAATGTTAACTTCTCTAACCGAATGTGAAGGATTTTCTACTGCTGCCTAAAAGCTTAAGCGGCAGATAGCGACCCTACACAAAATATAATGGTTTTCTGGTTTATTTTATACTTACAAATTATCTACTGTATTGTAGAAGTTGTGCTGTATAACACAATATCTTTCAATTGTTTTTGTTTTTTGTTAGGAAATCCAAGTGAGAGTTGGGGAGAGGGAGGGGGAGGGTTTCGATCCTCCGCATTACCCCTGCATGGCAACGAGCAGCTTAACGATTATTGTTCGACGAGGTACCTAACCAAGGCTGTATCTGATGAAATTGCATGATATATATAGGCGGTCCAGTTTAGATCACAAAGTTTTAATGCGGTAAAAGTCACATTAACATTGGCGTCTGTCCAAAGTATCATGTTTATTGGATGAGTGAGACCAATCTAAAATACTCCACAGGGAAATGTGTATACTTAATAAAGGATAGTCGTTGACTTTCTCTACCTATCTGTCTGGATTGGATTGCTACAATTAAGTTAAATTTAATCATAAAACAAGCAAAAAAAATAAATAAAAAATAGGAGGACACTGTTTTAAACGTTGAAATATTATAGAAAACGGTTATTGTGTATTTTATTTATTACTGCATGGCAGTTCTGATGATAAAAGAAAGATGGAAAAATTAGTAAATGGTTATTGTGTATTTTATTTATTACTGCATGGCAGTTCTGATGATAAAAGAAAGATGTAACCCATACAACAGTATGTCCTCTTCGTTCCTTATATCCCATCGTTGGCTGGTCTGTACGCTAAAGTGATTTATTGGGTGGATAATTACAATAGATCGTATGTTCTTAGTATTGCTGTTTCGGAGTACAAATCTGTAGGACTAGACGCGAAGTATTTACAATCGATACAGCTTTCCCTTTTATTTGTGTTACTTGGAATTTGCTCTGCATTGGATACATTATATATTTTTATTTTAGTTTAATTTTTTAATTTATTTTTTGGGTTATGTATATTTATGTATTTGGGTTATGTATATTTGAATTATTTGATAGAGGTCACCTTCAAGCTTCATCACAACTGTAAGAGATTAGAGATTCTCAACACCATCATATATTGAAGAATCACCAGGATTTTACTTCGAAGAGCTACAAACCCTTGTCTAAACATACTATTTTGTAGCAAATGTGGGGAGTAAAATCAAACTCGAACAAGAAGTAAGTAGTATCATTTGGAATCTTAAAATAATGCCAAAGATATGATGTATCTAATCTGACACACACGTGTGAAGAAAGATAATAAAATTCCTTCAGACAGATATGGGGAAGATTTGAACGAATTGACTGACGTGCGTTTATTCAACCAGGTAAACAGTTCGAGGTTTCGTCTGGATTGTTTATACTTACAGACTTCGCGGGCAGGATGACGAGGTAGGCTCGGGAGCTTTTGGCACCTCCCAACGGCCGTGATATATCGGATTGTCATATATAGCATCGTCTTTGACGGTTAATCTCTTCCGAATCGACCGGCTGTGGGAGAAAAAAATGGACAACAAACATAATATAATAAATAAACGGTGCTAAGGCTTTCTTATGCTACCATATTATAAACAGAACGTGTGATTTAAGCAGTGTTGTTGGATGCTGGACTTTTAAAAAAAATATTAATCAAAAGTCATCATGGCGTTAAAACAATCCGTGTTTTAGTTTTATTTAACGTATAGAAGGGAACTTTGACAAAAGTTTTCCTTACATTATACCTATGGTTTTCATAGTAGCACCTTGGTTATATAACTTATATTATACATACGTGAGGTTTGAGTTCAATCTAACAATTTACAATAAAAAACAAAGCAAGGAATTTATACAAATGATGATGTTTGTGGAATGGGCCATGCTATGAACAGATTGGAATAAGATATATACTGCGGTTTTATAAAGACTTAAGGGAATACATACTGTAGCCTGTAAACGATAAAGAAAGTAAAATGATATCATTAACCAGCATATGGCATCTTGAAAGCACTTCATTGTATATTTGTGGTCAACATTTGTTTATAATAAAGGCGTTCACCTATTGATATCCGTTACAACCTAGAGAAGAAAGGTCAGGTTTATAGTTTAACGATTATCATTTCCTACTTTGTAATATAAACCAACCAAACACTTTAGATATATCAATCATCAGTAAATAGGATGTACTCATTATTCTTGTGGAAATAAAATATATCACACATGCTCAAACGGCTCTGTGGTTAAATAATTGGTCTATCTTAAATATCAAGTGTCCTTTGGATTGACAGGCCCTTGCTTTCATACATACAAACACGTATCTCTAATAAGCCTGTGGGTAATGTCTGACAATTGACTATCTTTGGAAGACTAACACCACCAACAACTGTGAGTAAAGTTGACTTACTGGAGTCACAACAGCTTTCAGGTAAATCTATAGTAACTGATAGACACTCTCCTGTCGACGTTTATTATTTGCTGATCAGGGGCAGGTTGCTCAAAACCAAGATACGTCGCTAATAGCAATTTAAACCACTAATCTAGGATTAGAGATAGGCCTTCAACATGGAGTGACGTCAACTGATCTAGGATTAAAATTAATAGTGCTTTGAACAACTGGCCCCAGAGCGTTACAGTGTAACGATGAGCAAGTTTGAAAAACGCCCAGCCCCTAAATTAAAGATACGTCAAAATAAAAGCTATTAATCTGGCAATTATATAACGATTTAAAGTTAGTTAATGTGAATATCATCTTCCATTTGAGGTCATACCTGTTAATTAATATTTGATTTGTATCAACATTTCAGGTTTGCTGAGTACTGCCGCTCTGCTCATTGGTTTTATGGAGATGATAAATAAATGTTTTGTCAAGCTTTCTCCATGTCACTCTACGTCCACTCAATGCACCAAAAAGATTAATGAATATACTTTTGTAGATGGAATCTCACCTTTTCTTTCTGAACTTCACATATGTAACTACACAGAGTATGATGAGCAGAGCCAACAGGGAGGCGGAAACAGCAATCAGGATGAGGGTGAGCGGCTTAGGAGCATCTGATGACTTCATGTTAACTATTAGATTAAATATATAAAAAGCATTGATCAGTGGTGATAACAACCAATAACTGCAGACTAAAGGTTCATAAAGTGGGTACAATGGTGCTCTTATACAATCAAGGGAAAACAAATATGGCACTAATTAAGGCAGCTTCGTGATTTGAAACACTATTGCACTGTAACCATTTGTTAAAGGAAACCATTTATTTTTTTTTGCCAAGAAATACGTTTTGTTCTCAACTACTAGAAATCTAGCTTTTATCTGCTGTCACCTTAATTAAGTGATTGCCAAACTCTGCTGGCCCAATGCTTCTCAGTGCACAATATTAAGTTCTAATAGGACCCCTGTATCGATTTGTAGGGAAACAGTTTTAAAAGCCTATGTTAAAGCAAAGAATATAGATCTGTACATTGTATTGAATGGACACATTTATGGAAAGCTTGGAAGCTTCGGATTATAAATTAAAAAGTAGAGTACATTTTCGAGTGGCAAATCATTTAAAATCCAATAGCGTTAGACCGGTGTCTCGATACTATCCAGGAAACTTTACCTCAAAACGATCAAAGAACGATTTTTATCTATCTGAACTTAAAAAGTTTAGCACGTCTATCAAATTTGAGGCATCGTTTGACTTCTACATTGTGATATTTAAAATGTAAAATCGACAATTATGGTTCAGAAATTTAATATTTCCTCTCCACAAATTTAATTCAGCTGATTGATAAAATTAAATAAATGATGAGTTAAAATTGATATTTGCAATTAAATTAGGCTTCAATTGAATTCGACGTTTTTTGGCACCTTAGTAAATTATCTCACAGAGCGTGCATGGATGAGCCCCTATCAAATCATCTGTTGTGGGGTATGAATCCAAAAGAGAGTCCGCGAAGAACACAATTACCAAATTGCCTTGATTGATCACAAAACATATATACAACATAATACAAACAAACCCACACCTTGGTGACCCTAATGCTGACGACACAATCTTAGAAATCACCAGCATTAACTTGAAGTGCTCGCTGAAGAAACTAATGACGGACACAAATTTAAGTATTTATGATAAGAATTTCCTGATGTTTTCGTTTCGAAAGCATAATGTTTGAAAACATTATTCTTATACTAAACAATAAAATTAACTTTGTCCAGTTTAAGTTCCAGACAACGTCCAGCAATATAGTGACATCATTTTCACTTACTTCCTTTGACAGCAGTTGTGCCTCCGTCACCAATGGGTGCTACACTGGGCGAATCCGTGGGATTAACAGCCGTCTGTCCTTCTGATGACGATGTTGTACCGGGTATAGACGAGCTTGTGGACGTTACAGAAGTAGTGGAACTAAGAGAGGCTGTTGAATTATTTGGAACTGCTATTGGCTGTGTTTGTATTCTAGTTGTGGTATTTATTGCAGCAGTTTTAGTTGGGGTACTGTTTTCTGTATTAGGAGAAATCGTCATCACTGTTGAAGCCCCATCTCCAGATGATGAATCAATGTCTGTTATGTCGGGGTATTTGTTATTATCAATAATAGTATCTGACACAGATGATGGCGATAGAGTTGTAGATACAATAGAACCAGAATCAGTAGTGACAAAATTATTCGGGTACACTATTTCAAACGTAACGGAATCCGTGATAGGACCACTGGCCGGTTGACCATATTTTGTAACTTGATTGCTGGCAGCTGCAGCCGGGGACTTGGTCTGACTTGACGAATCGGTTGATATATTAGAATCCGTAGTGGCGTTAGAACTGACTAACTTTCCCGTGGAGGTCATTGTTTTTACTGTGGGGCTACTTTGAGTAGATGTCGCCATAACAGTTGTCATAGCTACCGTGGCCTTCTCGCTACTGGCTACACTCGTGGTTACTGTAGTTTTTATACTTGAATTGTCTGATAGATTAATTGAATTACTCGTTACACTTGATCCAACGCTGCCATTAAGTTCAGGGGCAAATCCTTGGAAAATAGTTGTCCCGTTGACTTCTCTTTTTTCAACGGTGCTTACATCAACAGAAAAAGCGGTCGTCTGTGTCTGACCTTTTTTCACACTAGTTTCAGTGTTATCGGAGTTTGTAGTTAGCTTTGGGTTAATCGACATCGTCGTTTTTATTGTACTAGACACTGAGGAGGTGTTACTTCCGTATGTGCTAGAGTGTGCACTATTGATTGTAGTTGATACAGACTTTGCTGGTTCATTTGCCGAGAGAAATTCAGCCCTGGCACTTTCAAATGGCACATTCTCTGTGGTGGAGGAAGTAGTAGTTAGTACTTTGGTTGAAATCATACCAGTTGTGGCAGAATTTGGCTTTGGGGTAAAATCTTTGGTAGTTATAGAAGACAAGGGAAAATCAGGTTTGGTATTAAAGCTAGCAGTTCTGTTGGTAAAAGCACCTGTTATAGAAGTATAAAAACTTAAAGTTTTGGAAAAATCTGTTACTGGTTCAACATTTCTTTGGGAAGTAGCTACTGGTGAGAAAACCTTGGACCTGGACTCGGTCGTGGACATTAGATCCACAGCCCCATCTAGCTTCCTGACGCCAGTCACATCTGGTGAGGCTGACGTGACATCCACATCAGGGGTCGGTTTGTGTGTGCTTGTACTGTCCGTAGAAACGAGCACATTTGTAGGAGCTGCCATAATCACCTGTATTGACAAAGATAAACGATCTTTAAACACCTTAGTTTTGAAATTTGATCGATTAAAGCCAATTGGAGAAAAATATATATTAGAAATAGAACAGTATGTAGGATGATGAAAATACTTTTAAAGCACGGTATTGAGATTCTCCAGTTTTGGTGTCAATAACACTCTCGTCCAACCTTTAAGCCCATGCACGTTAAGACAGAAAACTTGTTGTGTACTTTGATCAATGCCCATTTTAGAGCCATCGTTTGACACAAAATCTAAGCTAAGATTGATAATTAAACAGGAAACCTGTTTTTGTACTTTTTATAGCATTATATGACTATCTTAGCATAGGTATGATAAATATCAAACAGCTGTAAGACATTTGATGAAAATATCCACATGTTTATCTCCGTTAAGTATATTGCAATGGTCCTTTAAAACAATGTTCCTTTGCCGTTGCTATTGTATCGAATCTTTCTGTGTTTGATTGGGGTTTAATGTCGTATTTGAGGTTATTTCCCCCAGGGGACGACAAGCCAACCTATTGGATGAATGAAATACTCTTTTGTTCTATTAGAACTGATAGCCCTATATTATAAATAACACAATCATAAGGCGGATATACAAAAAAAACTAAGCAGCATTATTCCCACAGATGAGTTTCACGAAGTAGAGTTAACTTACAACTCCAATGATCTTGACAATGATTTTAAAATAAACCGAAATATTGAATCACCATGTATCCATGTGTATCTTTTCTTGGAGTTGTAAGTTTTCTCTACTTTCCAAAACTAAGCAATACATAACTTTAAATAGGACCGTCTTAACACATGGGTTAGAGCATATGTGTCAATTACTAGGGACACTAACAGATTTTAAATTTTGAAATCAGAAAATTAATACAATTTGGAAATGTCTATTGTAAACGAAGGTATAAAACACTGCTTTTCTTGTGGTATCCAATACTTTTAAAAAGGCTTTGTATATAAAAACAGAGTGACCTGGGACAAAATAAAATAAACAGACTTTCGTTGCTTTTTTAACAGATAATTTAGTATCCGCTTTCAATCATACAACGGATTTTGGCATGCTTTCGTATATAACCTTTAAATTGGTAAATACTTTCGGATAAAAACATTTGATCCATTGAATGCATAATATAGAGACACAAATAACAAAAACATATATGAAAAATTTTAGGGAAACATTTCTGACTAGTTACCATGGTAACGAAATAGCGATAAGCCAATCAGAATGTATTCACATTTACAGCTGCTGATAAACTGTTGTCATTTCCGGCACAGCAGCTGAACATCCTGCAGTCATATTCAAACAAACAAGGCCCGGACTTTTAGTTTACAGAACTCGGGCGACTTTTTACCTCGGGTAAAGTAAGCGGAGAAGAGACGTAAAAAAGATGCAAACAATTCTGCTGGAATTCACTCTTATCTAACTATAATTCGTCTAAAATAGTGCTGCTAGCTACAGGAGCAGTCCTTCAGGGAAAACAAAATCTGGGGTTTCTCTCACACTTTGACAGAAACGATTCTCTGGTTAGCGAAAGAAATAAACAATGTATAAAAGACCATACATCCAACTGAAATTTCTATCTTTTTTTATAGTCATTACATCGGTTGAGAATAATTTATATTTGAACTCAGTGAAGATATCCCCACTCCCTTTTGATTTAGTTAAATAAAAAATTACTTATTGCGAAAGAGGTACATGTACACATTTTTGTTCAGAAATGAGCTCAAATGACCGGTTTACAATCCCAACTTCCTGTCAGTAGTAATTAATAGTTTCTACAATATAGCAAAATGAGTGAAGAACAAAATGAATGTTACAGAAATTCGTGAGTTGCCTAAATTAACACAACAAGCCGCTAAACGGTTATTATTTTGTGAAGAAAAACGCTTAAAATTATCCTTTTTCTTTTCATGATTAATTGTGTCTGTCAGAATATCTCTTTCGCGAATGTTGTAAAAATCTTAGGCTTCTGTTAAAAAAAACCCAGATTTTTCTTCTGTAAAAACTGCTTTGTCTACTGTCTGGCACGAGAATCTGGTTTCTGTAACTTCTGTTGCTATGTCACCTATACAGCAGGAGACAGCACGTAAACATCGGTTAAACGTTTTTTATCATGCATTCCAGAAGAAAAAAAATTAAAAATCTGACTGATGATCTAAAATGTGGTAAAAGAAGCTAAAATCCCCAAAGTACGCCCACTCTACAAAAATCCACAGAGGCAATTTAAATGCTCCAAGAAAGTAAGTGGTAAAATGCTAAGCCACGAAATATCAAGTTGATGTGTCTATTTTTAGACATCTCGGCCATCTCACCGGCTTATTCAACACTCTCGGTGTTAGCTGTGAAATTGTCTGTATACAAGAAGCTTCATCTGAGCAAACAAAGCTGATCAGTTTATCTCTTTTGCTAATTAAACTTTCTACAAGAGAAGCATGCCTCTGGCAGACGGTCTAAGAATAACTTGTTCACGCAACACACCAAGAGCTAACGTCTTGTCCGCAAGCTTTTTGTGAGACCTTTATAATCACTCTGTAATGTAGCCAGGTGATGTGTTTTAATTACTAGTATGTTAGCAATAACGCAAGTATGCAGAGTTCAAGCCATAATATAAGCAATCAGTGTCCACATAAAGTCTAATTTGTCCTAAAATGTCAAGAAAACCATATAAATAGTCCGTCTGAAGAGCTATTGTGTGATAGAATAATATACACAGCCAGTATATACAAAACAATTTACTGTATTTAACAGGTAAACTTTCAATTAAGACTGTAAAGAGCCAATTGTGAAGTTGGTGTCATATTTGACACCAGACTATTTTATAATTTATAACAATCCACGAATGCAGGTTGGATCAAAGTTAATTTTAGACCATTTTCTATTTACTGCCATTTACTGAATATTTGATATGGTGTGAAAAAAGGAAGCTGTATGTATATGTGAGGTGAGAGAATGCCTGCATGGGTACATACATATTATTCTGAACCAAAGACAAACATTGTCTTGTGGCTGTAGACATTGGGTTAACCAGTTCATCAAAAATGAACAATACTACAACGCATTGTTCATTTGAATTATCTTTGATACCATGATATTCAATCTTATTCGGCTTACGAGACGGCTTGCAAGCCCAACGAGTGGAATAAACTATCCATATAAACGTCAGTAGCAAAGACCAAAAACAGGACTATCACAAGTCACAAACGCAGAACTCGCCTTCATCAACTATATAGGGCAGCAGATAGGTCCTTTTGAATAGGAGCCAAGTTTTAGTGATACGTCTCAAACGTTTATAACAAAATAAGCGTATACAGACTATACAGCGAGAAAACAACACGTAATAAAGCAGTAAAGAAACTCGGAAAAGTTAGCTACCAAATTGCACGAATAATTAATAACGCCAACATCAAGACAACATTCTCCACTGGAACCCCTCTGAGATCCCTCTTAAAAGCCACCGGCAAAAATCTACCGTCCAATACCAAGCCACCTAAAGGAGTAGTTTACCAAATACAATGCAGCTGTAACCAGACATACATAGGTGAAACATTAAGACCACTTAATACTAGAATTAAAGAACATAAGAAATGTGTTGAAAACAGGGATGGGCTATCGGCTATATCTGAGCACATTGAAGTTAACCCTGATCGCAAAGTTAACTGGGATTCCATCAATTCCCTTGCAACAGCAACAAAGCAAAGCGCAAATAATGAGCTATGCTATATAGAGGTCACTGCTGAAAGTCGAGCGCTCGCATATATTTACAGTTAACAATACAAAACCATACATTCTATAATGAAAAATGCCAATTAAGGCGACAAACAAGGAGTGAATATTATTGTAGGCGTCTGGTTTATTCCTTTTCAGTATTTTTATTGTAGTCTACATCATTTTATTTTCCCCACGAATCAGATGTAGTAAAGCTCTCTACAGAATCGGTTGCAGTTGTAGGCCTTTAACACACATGTAGTTTTCCTAGTTAATTCTTAGCTACAAAATCCTTTGCGAAATGCTGAGGGTGGATGTCCTTCTGATCAGATTTTACTTTTTGAGCTAATTCATTGTCGCTAAATAAGGCTGTGAGGGAGAGTCAGTAGCTGAGATCGTGGACGCTTTTTATTTGACATATCTACAAAAGAGTTCCACTCCACTTTATGTCTTACATAAGTGAAAAAGATGTTGAATTAAGGCTTATGTTACATTTGTCGATTTTTTTTTCACATATGTTGAAGTTGTCTTTACATAAATGTATTTTTTTCAATATATGTAAAATAAATAATGAATTTAACATATGTGAATTCTTTTCCATGTATGTTAAATTCTGTTTCACATATGTATAATAAAGCCATGTGCAAAAAAATCACATATGTGGAAAAAAATCACATATGTGGAAAATAATTCAACGCATCGGACCTGGATAACAAAGATAAAAAACTCTAAAAAAAGTTGTACTTGGATCAAGTACAATTTTTAGCTTGCCGTAACGAAGTAAAAGGAAGGTATTGTTGAGATAGGGGTAATGTGTAGGTGTCCGATTAAGTGTCTCTGTTCAGCAAATGCTATTTATATCTTAGGCATACCTTTCAAGTTAAGCTTTCTGTTTAGCTCACTGGTACACAAGTTAAGATCTTTTTGTTCAGGTCATTTTGCTGGGCTCAAGTTTATTGAAAATATTATAGTTTTATTCAGGTTAAGCTTTTTGTTCAAGAGATTACAGTCCACTGTTTAGGGCAAGGGGTTAGCTTAGCTTTTCAGTAATTGATTGATATTCCATAGCTTCAAGGTACATTGTTATGCCATGCCATGTTTTTTGTTGAGGACATTTGACTGGGTCTAATGTATATAGCCTCAGTAGTCAGTTACTTGTTTACATTGTAAGTTTTGGTTTAACGCTTCACTACTACACAAGTTAAGGTTATTTGTTGAATTGATTTACACTGAGGAAATGTTGATATTTTTTAACGTAACTTCTGGGAGTTTAATTTTACAGCTTTTAAAGTTTTTTTCAGATACAATTGGGTTCTGAATCTGACTTAAGATGTATTTTTTTGTTCTAAAATTCCCCATTTTCCATTTTAAGTTATTACATTAATAGTAAATCCTGATATGTTATTTACTTAACTTCTTGGAGTTTTAATTGAACACTTTTAATTTATTATTTTTTTTCGGATACAATTTTTTAACATACTCATTCTCATTTTAATGTTTTTAACTTATTGTTTTTAATTAAATTTTCAAAAATACGATTCTCATTTGTTTTATTTTTACTTTTTAAATTACATGTTAATTACATTTTTTAAATCACAGATGTAATCTATCTTTTTAATTATTCATTTAATTCATTTTTTATTTAAATTTAAAAAAAAAACTAATTAAATTTTAAAATGTTTAAAATTATTTGCTTTCATTTAATTTTTTATATTAAATTTAAAAATAAAATTATCACTTTTTCGTTATTTTTTTAAAAATTTGATCTTTTTTAATTACATTTTGTAACTGAATGCCTAGTTCGGCTAGCTGTCGGAGTTCTATGAACCCCTTTTTATTTAATGCGCATTTCCATTAAACATTTAACTATATCCCTATTTACAGTATAAACTATACTATCGTTTATTTTTGGCACATTATTTATTCATTTTATCGGGAAAATTAACAACATAAAGAAGTCAGTTCGTTTTGTTTATCGCCTCTGAATGTTGTCAAAGTTATACTGTCAATATCCTTATTGTTGCGGTCGACGTGGCCTTTACACTGTCGCTACACATACATCCGGTTTACTGGCACTTACTTTATCATATCCTTTATAGACTATTATTGACGAGCCAATCGAAATTCGGGAGAGTTTAAAAAGATTAAATTTGTTGACATAGATGTAGTGCATGACACACGTTTTTACCCCTGATTGTACAAGAATTATTTATTTATAAAATGTGTTTGTATTTTTAAATCCAATAGAACCCAGACTGAGTGAAATATCAGCGCTATGAAGACGGTGTTTTTTGTCGCGGCTGGAGCAGCTCTAGTAAGTGTTATTTGTCATTACATTCCCAATTATAGTGTCTGTTTAAATATATATGGCAGAATATTATTTTTTTAAAATGTAGTTTACAGATATACGTTCAGCAGATTATGAAGGTGGCCAACAGCAAAGACATCTTGGAACATAAAACGAAAATTTTATTTTGATATTATATTCCAACTAACCAATATCATAGCACGGAAACCTGTCAGTGACTGGTTATTACGACATAGTAAACTTATACTCATGGCATGCGTAATTCTTTATTACGATATAGCTAACTCGTAATTATGACATAGGCCTACGTATCTCGTTATTGCGACATAGCTCAAACGCACTTAAGACATACGTAATTCGTTTTTAAGACATACGTAACACTTTATTACGACATAATAAACTCGAATTACATACGTAACTCGTTATTAGAAAATAATTAACTGGTACTTATGGCGTACGTAGCTCGTTATTACGACATAGCCAACTCGTACTTATGGCATAAGTAAGTCGTTACAACGACATGACATACTCGTACTTATGGCATACGTAAGTTATTATCACGACATAGCTAACTTGCGCTTATGGCATACGTTACTCTTTATTACGACATAGCTAACTCGTACTTATGACACACGTAACTCGTTATTACAACATAGTTATCTAGTAATTACGACATACGTAACTCGTTATTACGGCATAGCTAACTCGTGCTCACGCCATAAGTAACTCGTTATTACGACATAGCTGACTCGTGCACACTCCATACGTAACTCGTTATTACGACATAGCCAAGTCATACTCACGACATACGTAACTCATTATTATGACATGGTATACTCCTACTTATGGCACATGTAACTTGCTATCACGACATAGCTAACTCGTATTAATACGTAACTCGTTATAACGACATAGCTAACTGGTAATAACGACATAGGTAACTCATTATTACGACATAGCTAGCTCGTATTCACAACATACGTAACTCGTTATTGCAACATAGGTAACTCGTTATTACGACATACGTAACTCGTTATTACAACATAGGTAACAACACATACTCACGACCTACATAATTCGTTATTATGACATAGCTAGCTCGTACTCATGACAAAAGTAACTTGTTATCACAACGCAGTAAACTCGTACTTATGACATACATTACTCGTTATTTTTACGACATAGCTAAGTCGTACTTAAGATATCCGTAAGCCGTTTTTAAGACATAGATAACGCGTTATTATGAAATACGTAACTCGTTATTACGACATAGCTAACACGTTTTTATGACATAGGTAACTCGTTATTAGGACATAGCTCACTGGTACTTATGCCATACCGGTACGTAACTCGTTATTACGACATAGCTAACTGGTACTTATGTATGTAACTTGTTATTACGACATAGCTAACTCGTACTTATGACATCTGTAAGTCGTCATTTCGTCATGGCTTACAGTTACTCGTACTTGTTATCACGACATAAGTGACTAGTGTTTATGACATAACTCATTTTACGGGTAAACTAGTTTGTTTTTACGTTATAGTTAGTGTGCACTTACGAAATGACTGAACAAGGACAATGAGGCCATTTTGGAAAGTGATAGGTCTCCATGCAATAACGAATTATCTCTTAATTATGAGATAGTTATGCCGTGATTACGAGTTACCGTAGTTAAGTCATAATTATAAGTTTAGTCTTATTACCAGCAATTTAAGTCGTAAGTACATATTAGTTAAGTCGTAATTATGGGTAAGTGAAATCGTAATTACGGGATAGTAAAATCATAGCTATGGGTCAGTTAAGTCATAATTAGGAGTTAGTTAAGTCGTTATTACGGGTTAGTTAAATACTAGTTATGGGCTAGTTTATTCTTTGTTAAACGAGTTAGTTAAGTCGTAATTATGGGTAAGTACGGTCTTAATTACTAGTTACGCACAGGCTTACCTATTCAGGTATTGGATAAACTAACTTCCGACAGAGAAAGAAAATTTGGTTTTGTCAAGCTCAGGTGTCGGCTTGTAGGACCAGAGCTCTAACCAACTGGAGCCGGTTTCTCAAAGCAATATTATATTAAACCCGCTTTAAGGTGACGGATTAAAATTTAAAAAATATTTTCTTTAATATCGAGACATTACCCACACATGTGTTATTGTTCAGGTTATTCTAAAAACCTGGTTAAACTCGGGTGGGATAGTATCGGTTTAACCTGCATAGTAGACATTCTTGGTCGTTGCCCAGTCATTAAGGCCATACCATATCAGGTAACGGTAATTTAGCTCAAATTGCTTTTTTCTTTTATAAATGAATTTCCAATTGATCTTTTGAATTCTCATTGAGACGTTACTAAAATCTTTTTTTCTCCAGGTAGCTCTGGTCTTTGGCCAAGCCCAACAATGTGATGTAAGTATTATCAACAGTTTAACGAATATAGTTTTCTTGTGTCAGATTAAAAGAAAATGCTTTATTCATTGTGTCGTTGCCGTCAACTTTACAAAATACATTAAAGCAAACATGCCATTAGTTTAAACAGAATAACACACGTGATAAGTTCTTGTTTAATGCGGTTCAAACACTAAATGGAATCTAAAACATATGTGGTAAAATACAAATGAATTATTCATCCTAGGATCATCGGATGTGTTTAACCACAGTAGTATTGACATTCTCGGATGTATTTAACCCCAGTAGTATTACGACATTCTCGGACGTATTTAACCACAGTAGTATTATAACATTCTCGGATGTTATAACCACAATAATATTACAACATTCTTGGATGTATTTAACCACAGTAGTATTATGACATTCTCGGATGCATTTAACCACAGTAGTATTATGACATGCTCGGATGTATTTAACCACAGTAGTATTAGGACATTATCGGTGTATTTAACCACAGTAGTATTACGACATTCGTAAATGTGTTTAACCACAGCAGTATAACGACATTCTCGGATGTATTTAACCACAGTAGCATTACGACATTATCAGATGTATTTAACCACATAAATATTACGAGATTCTCGAATGTATTTAGCCACGGTAGTATTATGATATTCTAGGATGTATTTAACCACAGTAGTATAACGACATTCTCGGATGTATTTAACCACAGTAGTATTACAACATTCTTGGATGTATTTAACCACAGTAGTATTACGGCATTCTCGGATGTATTTAACCACAGTAGTATTATGATATTCTAGGGTGTATTTAACCAAAGTAGTATTACGACATTCTCGGATGTATTTAACCACAGTTGTATTACGATACTCTCGGATGTATTTAACCACAGTCGTATTACAATATTCTCGGATGTATTTCACCACAACAGTATGAACATTCTCGGGTGTATTTAACCACAGTAGTATTACTATATTCTCGGATGTATTTCACCACAACAGTATGAACATTCTCGGATGTATTTAACTGCAGTAGTATTACGACATTCTCAGATTTATTTAAGTACAGTATGTATTTAACCACAGTAGTATTACGATACCCTCGGATGTATTTAACCACAGTAGTATAGACATTCTCGGATGTATTTAACCACAGTAGTATTACGGTATTCTCGGATGTATTTAATCACAGTAGTATGACGACATTCTCCGATGTATTTAACCACAGTAGTATAACGACATTCTCGGATGTATTAAATGACAGCAGTATTACGATATTTTCGGATGTATTTAACCACAGTAGTATTACGACATTCTCGGGTGTATTTGTCCACATTAGTATTAAGACATTAGCAAATGTATTTAACCACATCATTATTACGACATTCTCGGATGTATTTAACCACAGTAGTATAATGACATTCTTGCATGTATTTAACCACAGTAGTTTTACGACATTCGCGAATGTGTATAACCACAGTAGTATAACGACATTCTCGGATGTGTTTAACCACAGTAGTTTTATGACATTCTCGGGTGTATTTAACCACAGTAGTATTACGTCATTCTCGGGTGTGTTTATCCACATTAGTATTACGACATACGCGAATGTGTTTAACCACAGTAGTATGACGACATTCTCGGATGTATTAAATGACAGTAGTATTACGATATTTTCGGATGTATATAACCAAAGCAGTATTACGACATTCTCGGGTGTATTTGTCCACATTAGTATTACGACATTTGCCAATGTGTTTAACCACAGTAGTATAACGACATTCTCGGATGTGTTTAATCACAGTAGTATAATGACATTTTCGGATGTATTTATCCACAGTAGTATTACGTCATTCTCGGGTGTATTTATCCACATTAATATTTCGACATTCTTGGATGTATTAAACCACAGTAGTATTACGACATTCGTAAATGCATTTAACCACAGGAGTATAACGCATTCTCGGATGTATTTAACCTCAGCAGTATAACGACATTCTCGGATGTATTTAACCACAGCAGTATAACGACACTCTCGGATGTATTTAACCACAGTAGTATTACGATATTTTCGAATGAATTTAACCACAGTAGTATTATGATATTATAGGATTTATTTGACCACAGTAGTATAACGACATTCTCGTATGTATTTAACCACAGCAGTATAACGACATTCTTGGATGTATTTAACCACACTAGCATTATGACAATCTCGGATGTATTTAACCACAGTAGTATTACGACATTCTGGGATGTATTTAACCACAGTAGTATTACGACATTCTGGGATGTATTTAACCACAGTAGTATTATGATATTCTAGGGTGTATTTAACCACATTAGTAGTAGGACATTCTCGGATGTATTTAACCACAGAAGTATGACGACATTCTCGGATGTATGTAACCATAGTAATGTTACGACATTCTGGGATGTATTGCGCACATCTTCTCGGCCTGCAAACGAGTATTTCAATCTAGCCTGTGTTTATATTTCCACAGCTGTACTTTGCCGGGGGACGACCTCACAATTTTAGGTAATTTACCGAATATCCCTACATTCAAAATGGCCCTGGTTTATGACCAAGCAATCTATACGAGGTCACGGAGGTAACACGGCGAGGGTTTATGTCAAATGAACAGGATGTTAACTGAATTTTTTTTTACCAGTTTGAACTTATCAAATGTACACGATGATGAAGAATTAAAGCGCTTAACACACTTACATAATTATAACGTAAAAATAGCCCTTTGTTCGGGCGATATAAACCAGTCTGGTAGGTTTACAAAAATCGTCGATCTGTATACGTAGGCCTCTACTTTTTGTTGAAGTAATAATCGCCTCGAATGGTTCCCCTCCAGGTGAACCCAAGCTGAACTCATCTAACTGGATAAGAAACTAAACGAATACACACGTATCTGGTGTTTTATTTACCCCACCCTCTCTCCCAGGTCACATAGAACACCACTTCAGCTGTGCACCACACATTGCCATATCATACAATATGTGAATTAACATGACAAACGTCCATATATTAAACGATATATATTTTTTAATCCATGCTGTGTGAAAATAGTCTCACAAAAGCAGCATATAAAGGTATAAAACTGCTCTTGTACTCTTTATATAGCGACAAACTTAAACTAAAGAATAGTAAAGTTTGACCTTGACCTATATGCAGAAATTCGAACGATTTTCCACTAGGCGAAGCTTTATTTTTAGCCACATAAACGACAAAATCTAGCAGCTTTAAAATATGAAAATGTGTAATGGGGTCAACATAAAATGCAACAAAAAAATGATTTAATAATAAACAAATTTGTAAGTGTCTTCAACAAAAGAAATTGCATCAATCTACAGCTAAATTATATCATAGCATAGTCCCGATGTAAATACAGCTGTAATTTCCATCACGCTGAGGTCATTAAAGCAGCACTGAAAAAAGTAGACAAAACCATTGTCCCATAATTATTAGAGTCAATTTTGAGAAAAATAATATAGGTAGAATGTACAAGCAATAATGTGTCAGCTATGGTTTTCACTATTTTCTGGGTTTCGAGACAAGTTAAACAAAGAATAATCGTCATCCAAATCATGTTGTGTAAAATGAAAATGATACATATACAGATTCGGTTTCTGAATTAAAATTACATGTTTACCTGCGCTAGATTGGAATATAAAGTTGCCATATACAATCAAAATAATAGGCATCCTTTGTTAACGATGTGTATAGAAAACATGCTGGTTTTTGTCTGATTTGGAAAATATTTATGTTGTGTACATACTATTTTGTGTTCGCAACACTTATTTGTCTACTCTCCAAAATTCATTTTACGTTGTTCCTTACAGGTTTTATCTTCACTGTCTTAAAATTGTGTTTGCTCTAACAAAGCCACGGACCAAAATGCCGTTGTGTCATGCGCCGTAGCCATTTCAGATTGGCATTTCCGTTTAAATAGAAAGAACTGAGTAAACCCCTTACAGAGCTGGGAATATGCAACTTAAGCCACTGTTTCGCAATACATAAAATATTATACAGTACGAAAAACCCATTTGATATAATTATAACATACTCACTAATAAAACAGTATATATCACGTACATGTGATAGAGCGTCTTGGGGGTCGTTTTATCAACTTTATGCGGATACTATAGGGGCCCAGTCAGTGTCGGATGAACATGTTAATATATACAAAGAGTATAGCAGCCCAGCCATTAACGGCTGTAATTCATAATATACATGGGAGACAGGGGCACATTGCATCATGTTTTAGTTGAAACACGGTATGCAAGCCAATAAGTCAATCAGAAATTCCACATTACTACAGTACATAACCACAATATTCAGCTATATGCACTGGGCTTAAATTTGTTTTGATAGTACAAATAGTCTTTTTGAAATAGATTAATTTATACACTCTGATCAGACGTTGCAACTTACCGCAAAGTGGGGCAAGTTGAATCACCTAACGGGGTACATTACCACGTACTAATGCATGCACATGTATATACATGTAGCCCATACGCCATCGGCAAGAATATAGAATTTAAACGGGGAGATTTATTTAAGTATAAGGATAACTTTGCAAGCACACAAATTAATGTCAAAGTAGAAACGTTGAACCTCTACATAGTCATTATGAAGCCTTATTATCAATTCACGCCTTCAAATTGCATAGATCAGAAACAGGATTTTAAATAAAACTCAAATCTTGTTTGGAATTGATTTTGGTTTAGTGAGAAATGCCTCATCTTGTCTACTGACAGTTATGGTTGACAAATCGACATCCACTTATCATCAGAAGAAGATTGTTCAATCGATGCTAGCATGGTGTCATTGTTAACAATGTACATATGTGAACGTTCATGTTTATTTCAGAGTTCAAAATGCAGTGAGGAAGAAGTGTGCATCCTACAGACAATCTTCTGTTTGATAGCCCCATGTCCTCCCCCAGTGGAAACATGCGTCCGTAAGTTGTGTATTGTATAAGCCTGGACGTGTGTTATTCCGTCTTCGATGTACCACGATGTAACTCCAGTGGAATAGTGATTCTATTTTACGGGATTTCCTTCCGGTTTTCCACCGTACTTAAGTAAGGCAGTGTGAGAGGGGACAATCGGTCGTCACACAATACCGTTGATTCAGGTCCCAATCACACTAACTCATTTTAGGTGGACCTGTAATATAACGGGTATATCTGTAAAGTTTACCGTTATTATAGTGTAAATAACCCGTCCAAGAACCCTCCTCTCCTCCACATGATCAGGATATAATAAATTTCCTGTTAAAAAAAAATGTACTAAAATTCCATCGTATTTATTTCACTTGTCCCATCATGTCTTTAGCTAACATAGAAGCTTTACATTTAATGAATGTTAACGAAAAACGTAAAAATCCGATATTAAGGATCAAAGCTATTATTTTAAACAAAACTTAAAATGTCTCACTTGGCAGTAACACGAGCAGATTGCACGTTAAAATCTCCATAAGTTTGTCAAGATGGGAAAACTTCTACTTACAAATATTCTGTCAAAATCTTCAAAAGGTACCTCTTGAATAATTGAGCGACTGCTACTCTTTACAATAATATAGGCTTTCTAGTGAACAATCCCCAGCACAGTTTACTCCATGTCGGAACATCTTTCGACACTTTCCGTACCGGTACAGTTATCTCGGAGGTGAGTGGAATGTTAACGGCCGGGTGTTTTGTCACGCATGCCTCTAAATCAACCAAAGTACTCTGCGGATTTGTATTAAAAAATACACATTTAACAAGCCTGTTTCTTGGCTAAAATCTAATTAAAAAAAAAACACTGTATTTTGTTTATGTATGACTTGTTGCAAATAATTCAAATTTCGTCCCTCTGTAAGTATTTTAATAATGATGTAGCTCCAATGACGTCATCATATCTACACAAGAATAGCATTCAGACGCAAAAAAAAAGTGCTGTGGATAACTCAGTCATATTATGAAAGGAAATCTGTTTCGTTATCCCTTTGATAACTAGAAGACCGAGACAGCTAACTGACAAGTGAACTGTTAATTAACTATGAACAAACTAGGAACTAACGGGTAGCAGCGGCGGCTGCAGGATATTGTAGATGGGATTGGCTAAGGGGTGGCTGTGGAATAACGTCGAGGAGCTGGACAGTCTCAAGCATAGCTTCAGGCTCGGACACATGTGTCCGAGCTGGGGGGATGGTCCGGGAAGGGGGGTCCCGCCTGCCGCTGTTTGGAAAAAAATGATTTTACCTGATGAGATGGTGCCATTTTAGAACACTTGATGTTCATACTTGTTATCCATATCGCTAGGGGTATAACACTTGTACCTTTCATAAATAATTATTTTGAAAGCATAAATTATTTTACAAATTGAATTGAAAGCTTACCCAATTACCTCGCTCATAAAATTATCAATACAATACACAAATCTAACGAATTTAATGTTCGCTTTATAATTAATGGATATAAGATAATTGTATTACTTTGCAATACCAATTCATTGGTAACATATATACCACCACAGAGCTAGGACGTTGACAAAAAAGCAAGAACAAAATACAATGACTATGTAGACTAACTTTGCTCAGCTGGAAATGAAGTATGGTATAGATCGATTATTTTCCTTTGAAATGTTGCTGTGTGGGGCCACTTGACATTCACATAAAGTTACTT
>JARFOD010074931.1:0-21061 GCA_031763545.1 Mopalia muscosa
ACCTAATTACGTGTAATTTCTTATTACTTATCACTGATGTACTCCTTTTTTTATATCTTTCAACTAATTTACTTACTTTTCTGGTTTGTTGGGCAACAACAAGACCGTATGATTACGATTTTAGTCCAATAAAATCCCATACAGGCTTTTCTGATGTGCTGTCGGTCTACTTTTGCAATTGAAGTAGAGCTGTAAATAAAATAATATATTTTCAGTTTTCGAGACTGTCTGCATGTTTTACCGGTTTAACGAAAGCGGTAACTGTTCAATTATAAAATTACTATTGTTTACGTTTTTTATTTGAATGAAGTAAATTTTCATATCTTCATTCGTTATATCTTAAATTTTAATGAATCGATTGCTACAATATGTAGTTAACGTTATGTAAGGTACAATATTCGTCCATAATGTTATGGACCGATTTGAAGAAAGACAGAATTAACCAGAACTCCACAATAGTAGTGAGCTTCTATGGGTGTACTTTAAAACATTAGAATCAAAATGAGTTTTTGTCCTATCCAAATCTTCGCTCATCTTCGGAAAATGTGCTGTCTCTGAATATATTCAGATAATAAAAAAAATAAACTACACGTTTTATAACATCTCTGACTTTAAACTACAACGTGTACTAAGTTCTTATTCAATTATTTGCACAAAATGTACGTGAAATTGTTTAAAATGTCGCTGTTATTTTGACAATAGCTAATAGATCAGAGACAAAACGATAGATCGAAGATTCATCTTCAGACGGGTTATTTCCCCCTTCATTCGAATACCAACGAACCCTTTTATCGTAATGGTTTCATATAGAACTATAACAAGGCTTCAGAGGGGACACAGTTCTATATAGAACCATACTCGTTTCTGCAGAACCCTTGAAGAACCATTATTTCTACGAGTGTATCCAAGCTTGATTCAATAATGCAGAAGGAAAAGAGAATATATGAACCGCTTGCAATAGAGGCATATTGTATAGATATTAAGGTACATTATAGAAGACAATGACAAAATTACCTGTCTGTGTTCAAGGGAGAAAGGCACTTTAATAAGAGCAATTTCGTTATTTTGGAATATCATTATGTTTAGTTAGAAAACCATCAGTCAGATACAGGGAATCGAACCCACGACCTTCCGAGTAAGGCAGCAATTCCCAAACAGTGAATGTCGGTCATGTAAAGCACTCGGTCAACCGGCCTCTCTTGATGAGGTGTTATGTACTAATCATCAAATCTACGTTGCCTTTCATTCAGCAGTCTGTAATATAAATAAGAGACATGTCTTTAAAATGTCGTTCAATTGAAATCAAACAAACCAGTAGCGTAAAAAAGTTGAGTAGTGGTAAACGGATTGGACAAAAATATTTCCCTTACCACGATATCGATTAATCTTTGTGTTCACTACACCAAAGTGTATGATCAATATATAAATCAATACTCAATTCATTCAAAAGTTTCCCTTTAGAAAAGAAATGGGGCACAAGTAGTTCAGTTTGTAAATAGATCGATTTTTTTATTAGCTGTTAATGTTATATATGCCGAAACCAATAGCAGGTCGGTTAGAAGACCCATGTACTTGTTATAGTGTGGGCGGTATATTAATGGTTCTATTGGCGAGGGGAAGGGATCAATGGCCATAATTAGCACAACGACACGTAATTCCGGCCTGGGTGCAATGCGACTAGGTGTAGTGTAGCACTCGATTTCCTCTCTAGATACATTCTTGATCCCTAGAAACTTGTCATTAAGCGAGATCAATTCATATGAATGAAATAGAATTGAGTCAGAATATAATAAACGCCAAGCTTACAAATCAAAAGTAACTATTTGCAAATGGAATACGTCATTGACGCAGTGTTAACATATACCCTCCTAAATGTATATACTCCCGGAAGTGAATAACACACGACAGAGATACATCATTAACTCGTCTGAAATTTCACCAGGTTAATGAGAAAATAATTGACACAGAAGAAAAGCAGATTTTGATGAGTCTGATGCCCTCACTGTAAAACTCACATTTTAAACCACAAAAATTCCTAGTTGAGTTCTGGGCCATTCTTTTCAGTTGTCTGATTAATATTTTAATTTTTAGATTTATGAAATATTGTTTTTGTTTTTTTATCTTTGTGACTTAGAAATGTCACTAGGTTTA
The DNA here is from genome assembly GCA_031763545.1 of Mopalia muscosa. NCBI lineage: Eukaryota > Metazoa > Mollusca > Polyplacophora > Chitonida > Mopaliidae > Mopalia > Mopalia muscosa. The sequence goes on from JARFOD010074931.1 coordinate 2,152, forward strand.
AAGTTGGGGTTGGAATTTTTAAATAATATTATTTTACGTTTGCTTACTGTGAAAAATAAGTATAACTAACATTATTTTGTGTTACCCCAAAACTAAATTATCGGGAAAACATCAAACACAGTCCACGTGATCGACATCTGTACATAATCGAGGTAGACAAAAGCTTTTAGTCCTAATTTCATTGTACTACATTTTTTGGCTAACAGAAACCCTGCAGTAAAAGACTGATGCTGTTCGAAGGTAAACAAATACACTTTATTCTTAACCCTCTGAACACATCGTTTTCTAACATATTCAACGCTCTGTTATGTTTTTACCGTGTATTGCTCTGTCAACATTTACTATTTACATAACGATAATGCTTGGCTTAATCTGAGCGAAATATCCTTTAATTGGCTACCCGAAAGTTTATAGCCGCCATAGATGTACATCTTATGAATGATGTAGCAAAGTTTTTCACATGGTTGACCGAATCTCAGAAAACCAAGTTAAACTTCATATTTTATGAATTATATTTTGTGTTGATTTGTATTGTGATTTTCCAAATGGCCACTTTGGTGTTGAGTCGAGTGTGGAATTTAAAAAAAGTCTTCTAATGTCTGTTTCTTGCAAAAAACAAGTGTAACTCACATTGTTCTGTATTTGGAATTAGCGTCATTTTAAAACCTTCGGGATCAGTCAATAGTGATTCAGCCAATACACGCGTTTAGTATGACATTGTGACAGCCAAAACTTATTTCATTTACATGTACCACAGTACAAAATGTCAGATAAACCAGCTCTCAATCGAGTTAGACAAAAACTTTTAGTCGTCAATGTTGCTGTTCTGCATTTTCTGCTTGACAAAGTCTTAAAGCGAATGTCACATGCTTTTCCAAGGGAATCAAATTAATAAATTTTTCACCATCGGAACGCGTCGGATTCATGCGTCTGTAATTGTGAACATATGCATTGATGGATTTAAGATTTGTATGAGCTGTAACGGGAATGTCTACTATGGCCAAGCTGTGCTAAGTGTACTGAATATGACCCACTATGCATTGATATCAGTATCAAAGTATGCTCTTGATAGTGTGCTTCTCTGCCAAGTATTTCTTTTACAGATTTAATAATGTCTTATAAAGCATTAAATCTCAATCAAATGAAATGATTATTTTGTTTTAGTAATGATGAGTAACTGTTTAAATTATCAGAGCATAACTTATATTGCCTGTGATATTATCTGAGCATGTGATAGTTGACGTATGTGTGTGTTTATGTGCAATTTCAGCCCTATGACGATGCTGCATTAGCGTAAATCAATATACTGAATGGACAAGGGGTACATATTTGCTTAATTTTTTAATTAAGGAATAAATAGTAAATAAGTTGCTGGTACAACCCTTAAACTAGGAAAAGACTAAAACAGCTTAACTTAGAAACTTAGTGTAATTTCAACGTTATTATGGTGCTGCATTAGCGTCAGTCATTGTACTGAATAGACACGTTGTAAATATTTTGTAAATTAGTGGTTGGTACAACCCTTAAACTAAGAAAAGGTCGAAACGTTTACTTCTTATACAGCTGTAATTGAACAATAATGGGGAATGTGAACAATTGTCTCGGTTAAGGAAGAAGTAGCATCTCTCAACTGATTGAAGTTTCGCAGCATTGGTTCATTACCATTACTGGTAGCCTAATTTGACACATGCCATATGACATATAGTCTTCTAAGATAAAACAAAAAACTATACCTAGAAATGAAGAAGTCAGTTAAAACATAGTTAAAAGTTAATATACACATTATGAAAATTAAAAATATATAGTGGGCAAAACGGTTCAAAGAAAGACAGGTCTTTGTTGGTTGGGTTTGAATGTATGACCTAGTTTTATATTTCAAGATAACTGCTTCCCGAGCAGCTCGATCGCAACGCGATGGAGCAAAGGAACAACGGAGCGAGGGAGCAGGAGTAGACGGCGAGGGAGGTAGCGAGATGACAAACTGAGAGAGCCAGGTGGAAATTCTCGCTCCCTCGCTCTCTTGTTTCAACGCTCTCACGTGTTGAAAATCTCGCTCCCTCGCGTTGGATATTTTTTCTTCATTTAAATATAATGATTCGATGTTTAATATACACTTCAAAATAACGTGATAAATCAGTCGTTGGAGAGAATCAGTTTGCGTAGATATAAGGTTAGGAACAACTTAATATGATATATTTCTTAAAATGTTGCGTAGATAGGTAGTCATGCATTTAGCACAATAGTATAAATATAACTGGAAGGCGTCAATTCGAGATGGAGCAGAAGAAACACACTTCGTTCAAAGCGATACCATGCACTCATAACGAGATCGCCTGACATGAAGTGAAGATATAGCGCTAGTTAACAATAAAGACAAACTGTTTCTGCTCGTTATACTAAATAACTTTATATGAAAAACAGCAGATAAAAACTCTCTTGAGTTAACGTGTGTAGTAATTCATTTCCATGACTGATGACACACAAAGAGAAGCAACAAGAGAGATGAAGGCTTACAACTAGCATTTGTTCTTCTGATACCACATAGTGAGGTTGATAAATTTTGCCGTCGCGTGAAAGAAAAGAAAGAACTAGAACGCGAATTTGCTAAGAAAGCTGCTTTTTTCCTCTTTCCCATTTATCCACACGAGCCAATGACGAACAGAAGAATGTTAAAACATAATACGTGTCTTAGTAAATAACAATTTTTTATGTTTATACTTGAAATAAGAAAGTTGGAATTCTAAACATATATAAAAGAAAATGTGTAAATCAGAGTGTATTTGTAAATGAAGAGTGTTCCAACTGTAACCAAATACACTGCTGACTTTTATATTCCATATGGACGGTAATTCACATCATTTTAATAGCTGCTATTTTTGGCCCTTGTAATTTGATATCTGCTGAATTTGCCCTAAATGACATCAGTATACCTTTCCCATTTTCTTGCTGCCATTGCATATGTCAGGTATCAACGTCTTAACGGCATGCCCTGAATTTCGAGAGGAACGTACATGTATGACCTTCACTGCATTACTTTAAACCCGGTCTTAAAATAAATCATTCTTGGCAGCTCTCTGCCTCAAAATCTTGTCAACAGGTGCTTTGTAACATAAGGTCGCAGTAACAGCCATTGCTGACCATTTGTCATCGCCATTTCACATCAAGGAGTCCTCAATATCCAGTTAAATCGTTTTCCATTCCAAACACTTCGCCATGTTCCCGGTTATAATGCGCATGCGCACAAACGGATATTTTGAAAATCACAATTTGATCAATCTGACTAAAAGTGCAGTAAAACAAGTGAAAAGACGATGACAACTTATAAGAAATGACTGTTCATTTCAGTCCTAGACCTAAGGTTACCAAGCGCTAATGGAGATGATTTTGAGGCTGGGGGCTGCCTAGAAGGATTTATTTTACGACCGAATTGAAAGCAATGCAGTGCAGGTCATACGTTCCTATTGAAATTTAGGCCATGCCGTTATGACGTTGATACCTGACATTGACAACGGCCACAAGAAAATTGGAAGCTCAGACGTTATTTAGGGCTCCTGCTGAATATAGTTATGTTAAACTGAACTATAAAGTAAACATGATATTTTCATAATTTATTGGACTTGCCCCCAGACTATAATATGATAATTACTTGTTATCCGTTCGAATAAAACCGTATTATTAAGATGTATGATTGACTTCTCTGTTCGAGCAGTCTGGCGCCAAGCAACACTGTATAAATTATGGATTTTCAAAATCATCAGCTTGGATATGATTTGTAAAGGCGATTTGTTTCAATCGACTTGGTCCTGTTTATTAAAGTACACGTGTGTCAAAACATAGGCCTGCATATTTCTATATATAATGTACCCTTACTTAATAAAAATGTACATTTATTTGCACTGTTTCGGAGAATATGCCTTTGTTACACCTTGAAACTCATTATTATTAACCATATACCATATAGCGCGAGATTAGGATTAGGATTAGGAACTGTTTTTTGAAACATACAAGGAGAAACGTGGCAAGCATGGACTAAATTGTATCTTCCATTGTAAGACTTCAATAAAATTTATTGTCTGCTTTCAAGGTAGGAAAGGACTCGGATAAGGGTATTTCCGTTTTTTCGTGTGTAAAATGCTGAAAAATGAAATTGATTATTTTCAGATAGAATGAACTGCAACAGTACCTTTAACAGGATTGGTGAGGTGAAGCATCATTCGTTGTTGGACAGCTTAAAAATATCGGTTTGTTATTGCATGACCTGTCACCAGTCCAGTAACCTTTGACGTCTGATTACTTGGAATGGAAATCGAGTCCGAGAAGCTGTCGCATAAACAGACCCACAACACCAACTGGTTCGCGTGTTACGATGGATCAAGCCAAGAAGAAATTTAGAATTTTTTTTTTACATGTGAATGAATTAATTTCTGTGCCGAAACGCAAACTGACTTGCAAAAATCACTGCTTGTTGGCAATAGTTTGCTACAATGCAATTTAGTCAAATGTCTAGAAAGTCATTTTTTTTCCTTTTCCCAATTCATTAACAAGAGCTAAAGTTACGGACAGCAGGACATTGAATTTAAAAATGTTTCTTCCACATCGTGAATTAACAAAATATGATAAAAACGACTGAAAATAAAACTGCTATGATTTTAGTTTTCTATACATATTTCTGGAAGCAACACCGGTTCCATGATGACGAATGTTTCTATATATTATCAAGACGCGAAAGTTTCATTAACATGCCCAAATACTCCATATGCAACGGGGTTAAACCGAAGCCCTCTGGCCACAAGTCGACATCTAGAACTACATTAAGCGTCATATGTACTAACAAATTTACAACCGTGAACAGTTATCACTGTTGAAGTTAATATTCCGTGTTTCTGGCTTGTGACAAACTGACTTTTGCCACTTTCCTCGATTTTCCGGAAGACAAAGAAATTGTTCAGAGTCCAAGTATTTGGGTCACGTGTCATATTTTCTTGGTATTCAGACAAAAATTAATTTTCAGGGCTTCTAACTATTAAATGAGATACCTACGGAAAAATAAGTGTTGGTTCACTTTGAAGTTTTTATCCAGGGAAGGCCATGCCACTCTCATGGGTAAAGTGAAGCGCCGCTTCTATGGAAGTGTAGACACCACTTCATCACGACAATCATATCCAAGCTTTATCAAATATTCAAAAAGAAAGATGCATATTGTATAGATACATGTATGTACAAGTTTGCCCGTCTGTTTTCAAGGGAGAAAGGGACTTCATTAAAAGAATTTTCGTTATTTTGGGATGACATTTTCTTACTTTGAACAGGCTTTAATTGCGAAAAATTATTCATTCAGTCATAAACCGGAAATCGAACCAACGACCCTCCGAGTAAGGCAATAAAACGCTAGCAGTGAATGCCGTCAACCAGTTTATTCTAATGAGGGGTTTTATATTAATAATCCGGAAACCAGTAGGATATCGATTAATCTTTGTGTTTATTACACCAAAGTGTATAATCAATATATAAATCAATTCTTAATCAATTCAAAAGTTTCTCTTTAAAAAAGAAATGGGACAGAAGTTGTTCTGTTTGTAAATAGAATCGATTTCATTTATGTGCTGGTAATGTTCTATATGCCGACTCCGATAGGAGGGCTGTAAGATGATCCATGAACTGGTTGTAGTGTGGGCGGTATCTTAATAGATTTAATGGGGGACGGGAAAGGGATCAGTGGCCATAATTAGCACAACGACACGTAAGTCCGGCCTGGGTGCAATGTGACTAGGTGTAGTGTAGCTCTCGATTTCCTTTCCAGATATATTCTTGATACCCAAAAACTTATCATTAAAAGAGATCAATTCATATGAATGAAATATAATTGAGTCAGCCCATATGAAATTCTAAGGTTGCCAATCAACAGTATAGCTTTCTATTAAAACAAATATGAATCAACTGCTTCTGGTTCTCTTTGAAATGACTAGTGTAGTTGCTGTATATCTTTTCAGTTACAGATGGAAGATTTGTTGTTTTAAAATAGCACCTGCCCGTCATTGATATCGAATTTCTTCCCGAAACACACAATTTTCGTAACAGTCAGTTCGTAAATGCGATCTATAACTATATGCTATATTGCAATCAGCTTTAACCAATATAACGCATTACAAACTCAAAATGGTGAAACAGTAGTTGAAATATTCTAATATTCGACAGAAAAGCGGTCGGCAACTATTTTATTTATCTTTAACATCTATACCTGAATACGTCAATATACAGTGTTTACATAAACCCCATGCATTTAAAGGTATTGACACCCGACATTGATCATATGGCAGAAATACATCGATTACTCGTCTGAAATTTCACCAGGTTAATGAGAAAAGAATTGACACAGAAGGAAGCCAAATGTTTAATAAAGTTCTTCAATCTCTACATAAAAAATACTGAAAGTGAGTTGAATACAATTTACACAGTTCGTGCAACATGTATGTAAACATACACGATTCCAGAAAATTATGTAATGATTCCAATCCAACGTTAACGAAGGTTGGGTGCAAATCTATAGATGCCTTGACGAGTCTATGACGTAATCGCTGTAAGAGTAACACTTTAAACCACAAAGGGTCATAGTTGGTTCGATATTTCTGTTAGTTGTCTTGTAAATGTTTAATTTTTTTGATTTATCACAATTCTGTGTTAACCCAAAAATGAATTATTGGAAAGACCTCGAACACAGTACATGCTATAGACAGCTGTTCATAATCGAGGTAGAGAAAGCTTTTAGTCTTAATGTCAATGTACTACTCTTTCCGGTTGACAAAAGCCCCGAAGTAAAAGACTGATGCCGTTCAAAAGCAAACAAATACGTTTTATTTGAACCCTTTAGATGCATCGGATTCGATCATATTCAACGCTCTGTGATGTTTTTAACATCTATTGCATCGAAAACCTAATATTTACATAATCATTATGGTTGACTCAATCTGAGCGAAACTAAGCCTAAATTGGCTAGCCGAGAGTTTATTGTCGCTATAGATGTAGATATTATGAATCATATAGCCAAGTACTTCAGATGGTTGACCGAATCATAGAAAAACAAGTGAAACTTTAAATTTTATTAAATGATTTTTAAAATTCCACTTTGGTGTTGAGTTAAGTGTGGAATCAATAAAAAAAAGGCTTCTAAAGTCCATTTCTTGCCAAGTACAAGTATAACTCACACGATTCTGTATTTGAAATAACCGTCATTTTAAAACATCCTGTATCATTCAATAGTGATTCAGCCAATACGCGTGTTTCTTATGACATTGTGACACAGCCAGCACTTATTTTGTTTACATGGGACACAGTACAAGATGTCATAGGCACCGGCTCTTAATCGAGCTAGACAAAAGCTTTTAGTCGTTAATGTCGTTGCTCTACATTTTCTACTTGGTGAAGTCCTAAAGCAAATTTCTGATGCTGTTCACAGGCAATCTAATTAGTCGATTAGCGGCCGTCGGATTCATACGTATTGAACGCTCTATTGTGTTTTTAGCATATAACAATTGGACAACTTTTAATTTTCACATAATTATTACCATACATCTATCGTCTATTTTAGCCATTGTTTGTAATTGTGAACATATGTACTGATGGATTTTAGCTTTGTATGAGCTGTAAATGTAATGTCTACTATGGCCAAATTGTACTATGTATACGAATTATGGCCCAGTATACATTGATATCAAAGTATGCTCTTGGTAGTGTGCTTCTCTGTCAAGTATTTCCTTTACTGATTTAATGATGTCTTCTAGAGCATTAAATCTCAATCAAATGAGATGATTATTTTGTTTTAGTAATGATGATTTAATTGATTGAATTGTGGGTAGATCACTTATTGCCTGTGATATTATTTGAGCATGTAATAGTTGACTTGTGTGTGTGTTTATGTGTTATTTCAGCTTTATTTCTACATTGATGCAAATCATTCCACTGAATGCACACACTATAAAGCATTGCTTAAATATTTAATTAAGGAATGAATAATAAATTATTGACTGGTACACTCTTTGAACTTACAAATGACTAAAACTTTTACTTCTCACAGTTACAAGTAATGATGCAATAATGCGAGACAATCGTTTCGGTTAAAGAACAACTAGCGTCTCTCGACACACATTGACAAATTAATGGACCAAGACCACTAGGACGTGTAATGTAACAAGTATCCGTTATAGGGAAATAAGAGGATATAATATCCCTTTTTTTCTCATTTAAAGCGATACTCCGTGCTGTAATATAATGAATATAAGTAAAAAGGGCATCATTTTTTGCGTTCAATTATGCTCTCTAAATTTCTAATCGAGCTATATCAGTTTTATTCCTGGATCTTAAACAATGGGTAATGCACAAACTACAGTCAAATTTATCCACGCGGCCATGTCTAGGTACTTTTACCATTAAGCAGAAGAGATCCACAAATATTAACCAAATATCTTTCTTTTCAAAAAAGTGCTTTAAAGCTTTGACAGTTTACCTATACACATGTAGGTCGTTGGTTCACACATGTTATTAACCCTTTACTCAAAAGAGTGTTAGTCGCGTGACGTCAGGACAGAGCTGGCCACGCCCAAAATGTCAGCGGACAGTCGTCGTAGGAAGGTATATATCAGTAACCCTGGGGTTATTTTATGAAATCAAGAAACGATAAGTCGATACCATATTTAAGTATGTTTAATGGTAACCTTTCAAGGAATATAGGGGTCATTTCAGACGGGAGTATCGTTTTAAATGTAATGATACAATACTTTCAAGGCAAAACAATATGCAATACTCACTTTAAAAATAATGTATTAAATCAATAGTTTGAGAGAATCAGTTTGTTTCCATATATTTAGAGACATGCACTAACTACAGGATATCAAGTCAACTGGAAGGCGGCAATTCCTGGTGGAGCAGACGACACACACATCACTCAAAGCGACCCCACGAATTCACAAGATCGCCTGACAGGACGCGGAGATATAGCGCTCGTTCACAATTGTTTTTGGTCGATGTACTAAATAATTCTTGATATGAAAAACCGCAGATAAAAACTCTCAGTGAGTAGCAATTCATTTCCGTGATGTCACGCACAGAAAAGTAACAAGAAAGACGACCGGCTTACAAACTACCCTTTGTTGTCCACCTGATACTGCATAGTGAGTTAGATAAAACGTGTTGTCACGCGAAATAAAAAAGAAATAGAATGAGAATTTTCCAAGAAAGCTGCTTCTTTTCCCCTTTATTGCATTTGTTACAATCAATGAAAGATAATTTCACTATACCTTATCGACTCAAACGCATCTCAAACCTATTTTCTCCCAGTTGTTATTTTACAAAGAGGAGTGATGCGAATATTCACCTTTTCCATCAATCGTGGATTCAATATCTCTTATAATAATACTAAATATATATCAACTTATCCAGCTACCATATATCTATATTGGTCACATATACTATCCCTAACATTTCCGTTACTATTGGCTTTCTATTGACCTTTTACAAGACAAACTGACATTCACAATAAGCCGACTAGAAACTATGAATGCAAATAACCACAGACGATAGGACACCAACATCAGTAAAGGGTCCACGAGAGTGAAATGTTTTTTGAAATTTGAAATCATTCCGTTCCATTTCGCTTTTTAAAGGTAAAGTTTACAAACTTTTTCTTTCTACAGTTTCTGTAAATATTTGTTTGGTTGGTATGTTATTATCTGAACCATTTTCCGACGTGTTTTCTGTTTCCAAATGCATTTATCAAACGTTTGAAAAAAAGAAAGAAAAAAAAAATCGGCTAAATAATAATTCAACTGATAAATCTTTGTTTTAAATTAGCATCTGCAAATATATGAACATTTTTAGCCAGATAAGCAAACCTATACACGATTCGATTTCTGGACTAAACCCCATGTGGCCATCGTCATCCCGTAACGTGTAGGATAAAAGCTTTTTGAATTACTTTATTGGAAAATAATTTAAACTATAAAAGATTTAGAGTGTGTTATCTAATCCGGCTGCCGTCTGTAAAATTCTACTAACGAATTCAGATGTACATATTGCTTCATTTTAAAGTTTTTAGTTTTAGTTATATCTATTGCTTGTTTTATCTCCAGAACACTTTTAAATACTTTGAATCTAATTCACATTTCCATCCATCGATCACCTGTCAAAGTGTATAAACATTAACCGATCTTTGAAAAGCTTTCCATACAGGGTGGACTAATGGTAACAATTTATCTCCCAGCTGATAACGACCCAAACACCTTAATCTAATGAGAATGCCTTTATCTCTCAGCGAATAATGACGTTATAAGCTAAAAGCTTTCTAGTTAGGAATCCTAACAACCATCTCTCCACCTCACTTCATCTCCATCCGGTAGGTTTGGCATTTATACACAGTAGTACTGTTTAGATGACATCTAGCTAACACCTATTAGGTAGTACATTAAAAAATAATAATAATTTGAGGCATTATCCCTTTAAACCATTGGTATAAAGTAAACAAATAAATCAATCGAAAAAAACGAATCTTAAATTTAACTTATGAATAGAAACCCATGGAAACCAATACAAAAACCGAAAATCTGGTCTTGAATATAATCAAACAAACTGCAAAGAGAACTCTTTAATATTTGTGTAAGGTAAAAAAGAAATCGTCAGGCAAACATCACCTTGATTGGTTGAATTCTGCCTAAACTCAATGCCAATCCAAACAATTAAAGGTCGATCAGTTACGATTATATGAATATGTTTAAAACGCTATGCACAATTTTCATTGGACAAAATTCATCCCCAAATCCTGCTAAATAGTTTATTTCTAATGTATTGCCAGGGGCCATTGCTTTAAGCGCTATTAATTTAATCAGCTATCAGATGACATCAGGTCATGTTAAATGTCTTTCACTATTCCTTTATTAGCTATTTAATCTGGCGTTAGCGACTTAATGTCTTTCGAACTACTGGGCCCTGGACAGGAATGAGAGGCGCCCACGTGTGATCCAAAAATCATATTCCATAAGTACTTTTATGGGAGGATCGAGAGAATGTTTAACCAAGCTTTTATATATGAATAATTAAAAAGAACTCCTGGTATGTAACAGAAGTTGCTGTATTTACCCACAAACATCGCTTTATTTGTCTTGTGTCTATATTTGGATGAAAATAGAGCGACTCTTTAGTGGTAGACTGTTGTTTCAACAAACCAAGGCAGTGTAAATATTTGATATAGATTTCCAATCGGTGCTACGATTAATCACATATGTTTCTGTTTACTGTTAACAGATCGACGAGTCCGTCACTTCCCATCATTTATTCAGACTAAAAGAGGAAACTCGTATACGCCACAGTCAAACTAGTCAAAATCGTTTAAGAATACACTGAAAGTACATAAGTATAACAATAAGTTCTTTCAGAACCCAAACAGTTAAGGAATACATATCTTTACAGCCCAGTGTAAATAATCTTCATAAATGTTCAAAGAAAGAGCGTTACCTTTCTAAGCTGCATTTAACATAAATAAATAAGTATAGCAATGAGTTCATTCCCAACCAAACCAATTAAGGAATACATATCTATACAAACCAGTGTAAATAATAACAAATTTATTGAACGCACATAAAAATAGCACTTTGTATCCAGAATGTAACATTTTGTTTTTAAAAAACATAAGATTTTGGATAGTACGTTATCTTATACATATTTTTTTTTATCCCAGATGGAGATTTTTAACTGTCTAATCTGAACAACCAGAAATGAAGTTGTTGTAGCATGTACATTTGAGATAACCTTACACGAAAAGACGTTCAACGACACCAAACATCCCAAGGTTCCAGAAAGGATGTTGTCTGAGACAGATCAAATCCAAGAGCCGAATGCCAAAAGCTTAGTGTCGGTGATAATTACAATAAACATTACCCAATAGACTACATGTACTTACACCCACATAACGAGAAGGTGTGTGACTGGTCATCTGGATATACAAATCGTCGCCGCTGAGTATTGGATTTTGTGTGATCTAAATGTAACAAACCAATAAGGCTTGCCACCGGGGTTTAGTTGTTAACACGTCGGCCCAATAAACCTACCTCGATGTAGCACTGATGCGTTCGAGTCCTCCTGATGCTGTCAGGAATATGAATGAGTGAAACGATGTCGCTCCGACAATCCCTAGGGATTTTACGAAGTTTTCTCCCAATTGTCCATCGTATTCAAGCAAAGAACAGAGTAATGTGGACATTCCGTTGCCATACAAGTGAAATACAAGTTGAGCACGACGTTAAAATACAATAAAAAAAACACGCAAAACAATAGAATCTAATAAGGGGGGGGGGGGGGGGGGGGATATAGAATTAAAAAATAAAGATATATGCAGTGCATAGTTTTAAGTAACTCCTTCAGTTTCTTACTGTAAGGAAAGTGGTCAAAATGCATCTATGTATATAGGACCCGGATTCGTAACAAAATTCTTGTCTTAAATATTCGGGGAAATATTTTATAAAAATCATTTTAAACATTTTCAAAATTATATTAATTGTAGATTTATTTATAAATTATAGCGATATATTTGGTCGATGTTTATAATTCCAGGTCTGTAGGTGAAGGACAGAGTGACACAGTTGGAAAAGCTATGGCGCTAAATAGAACCGTTTCAGGGAACACATCATATTAAAAATAACAGTTCTTTCTTATTTGAGTGATGATCAACAACAACAGTGATTATGACAGACAAGTTGATACTGCCTTGGTGCATTTAGACAGGTCGAGGTATCCAGATCACTAAACTGATAATGAAGTTAACGAATAAACGCAATGTAGACGCTAAATGATTTTAAATGTCGCCAGTCGACTTAAAACAAATCAATACAACTAATAGGCAAATCGTTCGCCAGCTTCCTCTTTTAATTAATAAGAATTGACGCACGATACACACGAGCTGTGTTTATTTGCTGTTGACACCGAAGCACACTGTAATCGAATACGCACTGACACTAGGTCGAGCCACAAAAAAAAACATGAGTCTTCAATTTCATTGTATCACATCTATCGGCGTCAAAAGCTCGAAAGTAAGAACCTAAAGGTGTAACTGATAATACATCTACATGGTTGATATTTTGGACAGCTGATGAAATAAAACTCCAAAAACCAGTGATGTTTCTTTTAAATAATAAACAGTAAACAGTAAACCATATTGAAACTCATAGAGAGTAGGCAACATCAAGCTACTCCACGAAACATTGCCACTGCGTCCATCCCACTTTAAGCTGGATCTACATCAGATAGGATCTACCGCCTGTCCCACAACAGACTGATAGCACACTCAAGCTGGTAAATATACAGACAGCATCGAACCAGAGCGATACCAAGCAGATATCAGATTGCAAAAAAGCCTGTGCCCTACATCAATCTTTATCTGGTATACCCGATTTCTGTTCGTGTTTTCATACGGACACAAACTCTTATGTAGTTTTACTTTATAATAGTCGGCAAATCGATAAGGCCGACATTAAAAACTATGATGTGATTTATTGGTTAGGTTTAGGAAGTTCAGAATTTTGTTCAGAATTAGGTTGAGTGTAAACCTTTTAAAATCAGAACAACAATGTCTTTAACAGTAATGGTGTGGTTACTTGGTGAGCATTAAATGTATTTAAGTAACGAAGTTTGTCCTTATCGATGGTGCAACCCAGATTTTGGAAAAACTTGATACACAAGGAACACTGGCCCTATTTCATCTCTAAGGAGCCCTAAACATCGTGTCAGAACCAGTACCCCACGTGTCGTCATCATGGTGCCATACAGTGTAAGGTCAATCATCTTTTTTTCAAAACATTGGTTAGAATAAATTAGTCGTCAACTAGTGACAATGTAGTCAATTACATACACAACAAAAAATTATCATTTGACATTAATTTTAGTCACATCTGCCAGTTTAAATGGGGGGATTTTTAGTTTGGACATGTGGTGGGTTGTATACAGTGTTATACTGTAACAAATGTCACAATCCTTTCTGCCACTAAACCTTTATACGGATGGATACGTCCAGATCCATATACCTATCAGCTATTTTCTCGTTTAATCAACTACACGTACCAAGGTGTTTCTGTGTGGTTACCCCGATAATTGGATACATCGTAATGAAGACAAATTCCAAAATAACACATAGCTATTAAACTAAGTTTGTTATGTTTTGGCACAAGTAACGAGTTTCCTTGCGTGTAATATCGGCTCAAAAGGGCAGCAAAAAGCTGTGTTTGTGTTTTGTGATCGTTTTGTCTTTGTGTGTTGCCAGGACCCTTGAATGGTTATTTTATTCTAGTAAGGCGTTAAACCCCAACCAAACCAAAGTTGGTTTGAAATAAAAACAAAATTGTTTAAGACTTTGCATTCGCTTTTCAATTGTCCGAAATTAAATGTCTTTTTTGCATAAAAATATTCTGTCCGCCCAACTGTAAATTGTGTAATCTGAAAAGCTATACAAAACTGAAAACGGCTTTTTTCATGTTTGTCATAAGTAGTAATTATTATGCATATATGTGTTTTCTGAATGAAAAAGGAGCAGAATATACATACACAATTAACTGGGCTATGGTTGAACACTGCGATGATATTCACAAAAGCTGCCCATTCGGTCTAGCCGACTAGTTTGAAAGAACCAAATTTATGTAGAGCCAACACAAAATCTATTATGCAAGGAAAATGGTTGTTAATAGGCGATCTATATTTACATTAAATTTGAGTAGTGGTTTACGTGGGTAAAGAGTAACTTCCATTATTATTCTATAAAACAATCAACCAAATCAACAGCAATAAAGTTATAATTGCATACCTTGAATTTTACCTTGCAATAATGAAGGACAATGACATTAATTTTGGATTCTGCAAAGAAGGGGCAAAGGTTAATTGAAAAGTAATTAACACAAGTTAAATAACACAACTGGATATAATTATTCCCCTTAGCGTTGTAATAGCAGTCCCTACAGAGCAATTTATTTTTGGATTTCACTGGATGTCCACAGCGGCCCTAACAGAATACTGAATCTATTTACCACGAAGCCTTTATTTACGACACTGCAGAATATTTTCCGGAATATGGATAGAAATCCAATCCACCCGAATCGAAATGGCTGGGTTGTGACGGCGACAAAACATGCGGTTGCAACGTAACTTCACTAGACAAGAAGAAATTACTTTGAAAAATAAAGCATGTCAGATTTATTCTGTGTCATTCTGTGTGATTGAACCACCTCCGGCCGGGGGTGGTTCAAACAAATTTCGCTCTCTATCACCTGAGGGTCATAAGACTTTGGCCTTTCCAAATAATGTGCTTTGACAGATGATCAGACGCGATAAGTGTGAGGTGGAGTGTTGCTTGACAGATGATCCGACGACAATAAGTGTGACGAGGATTGTTGTGTGACAGATGGAATGACGACAGTTAGTGTGACGAGGAATGTTGTGTTGCACATGATCCGACAACAGTTAGTGTGACGAGAATTGTTTTGTGACTACGATTGTTGTGTGACAGATAATCTCATGACAGAGAGTGTGAGCAGGAATGTTGCCTGGCAGACGATCTGACGACAGTTAGTGTGACAAGGATTGTTGTGTGACAGATGATCTGGCGACAGTTAGTGTGGTGGGATTGTTGTGTGACAGATGATCCGATGACAAGTAGTGCAACGAAGATTGTTGTGCCACAGATGATCCGATGACAATTAGTATGACGAGGAGTATTATGTGACAGATGATCTGATGACAATTAGGATGAAGAAGATTGTTCTGTAACAGATGATCTGATGACAATAAGTGTGATGATGATTCTTGTGTGACAGATTGTCTAAAAACACTAAGTGCAACGAATAATGTTGTGTGACAGATGATCTGACGACACTATGTGTGATGATGATTCTTGTGTGACAGATTGTCTAAAGACACTAAGTGCAACGAATAATGTTGTGTGACAGATGATCTGACGACACTTTGTGCGACGAGGAATGTTTGTGTGCCAGATGATCCGACCTGGATAAACTATCTCAGATAAGTTAACAAAAATGAATAAATAAATTAAATTCAATGAATAAGTGAAAACCTTGATTACCAATACATTCTTGATGAAGTGTATACCAGCTGGACCCAATCATGTTAATTGGACAGAGATGGCTTTTGTCAAACTGAAATAGAAACCTTAACAAAGTTAGAACTCCAGTCACTGCCGCGTTGATATCTTGTGATACGCTAATCTGTGTCAATTGGGTTTAGAGGTACGCTTTCATTCCTGGAGCCATTCAAGCTTATAATACTCCCAATGATTTCTATCGGCTTCACTAATACCAGCACGCTGTTCCTGAGCCGCTGTATCAGCGCTACGAGCGTTATCAATACTAGCAATTACCTACAGAGCCTTTGATATATAGCTCTTAAAGATACCACAATCATAATATCTTTCTCTCGATTAGAGTAATCCAGATGCACGGAGAGTATAGCTAATATGTTCTCTAAATATCAATAACGCGTTCATACATCAATACTCAGTTAAAACATACTATGTGTTTTAATATGTTATAACCGTGAAAAGCGCCGAGTATTTTCACAGGAAAAAGTTAAAAAAATATCACCCAATCGGAACTGTATTCATGATATCTGTATTGGCTTGTTAGCAGGCAAACGACAAACTACTGCACTATAATGATTTTTTACTGATACAAACGATAATTTATCAGTATTTCTGTTACCAGTAAATGTGTTTTTTTTTCACTGTAGCAGAATAACAATTTTGTAAATATTACCTGAAATTGACCATGTATAGGGACTACCTATTGGGGTCATAATAGCATAAGGTGACTACTCCAAACAAGGACGAAAAATTCATATTGACTCAATATTTCGGTTTATTATAAAACCATCATCAGGAGTAAAACCGAAATATTGAGTCAATATGAATTGTTCATCCTTCTTTGGAATAGTCACCTTACTCTATTATGTTAAGCTTGTCAGTGGAAATTCTAATATTCAACGTAATCATGTAGCAATTTGTATTACATAAATAGTAGTGGGGATCCATTTTGGCATGTAGTTATGTTTTTATTAAATGATAACGCGCAAATCAACGTTATTATGTACTAAGGAGCGGATAAAATACAATTAAAAACAATGGCAAAACTAATAGAGTAGCCAGAGGCCCGAGAAACTCTAAAGTTGTGGAGGAAAAAAATAACATTTTTCTTTTGTTTTAAGTAAAAGAGACAAAAAAATGCATCGACAAAAAAGATTGAGAAAACAAAACCGGGTTCGTCCACACACTACATGGATATTTTAAACTCTGGAACTGTCTTATGAAAACCAATTGTGCACGACTTGGCGAGTATATCATTCGACACAATTCCTAATAAAACAGATTTTGTAAAGAAAACAAACAAAGAATAATCTTCATTTGGTCCCACTAAGACAATGATTCGAACAGTTTTGTTTTATAACGAGCCCACAGATTTTAACTTACCATTGAACAAAAGACATCAATCCCATATTTTTGAAAACCGATTTGCTGATATATTTACTCCCATGGATGTCATAGAAAGAAATTCGCCAATTTGACTAGATATGAGTCGTTCTTGAGTCGCATAAATAATTCTATAAGATTATATGTTTAAGGCAATAAATCAGTTCTTTATGCAGTGAATGCAAATAATTTACGACTGAGTCGTTTCGTGAGTCAAATCACAGAGTGGCATAAACAATGCACGACTATGATCATATGTGTAGACGGCTACTGTAAGTCAAACTTTAACAAAATATAAATCATGATGAAATCAGAAACGTTAGCAAAAACACACAAACAAACAGATATTTCAAATTAATGAATGAACGCGAACTAACGAAAGAACGAATGGATGATCGTGAACGAATGAATGCGAACGAATGATTGAATGAATGAAAACGATCGAATAAATCAACGAATGCCCGCAAACGAACGAATGAATGAATGAATGAATGAACGTAAACGTATGAATGAATGAAAAGCGAATGAATGAATACATGAATGAATGAATAAATGAACGCCAACGAATGAATGAACGCGATCGAATGAATGAACGGAACAGTGGTACCTCTTTTATGAACGCCTACTGTTATAGTCAATAAGCAAATATTTAAATACTTCAAATTGTAATATAGTGACCAGAATTGCTTTCCATAGATTTGACGAAGCTTTATTCGGCTTACGTAAACTAAGACAAGGTCCTATACATCGTGCCTTAGTTGAGGGGTAAAGTTCCGTGAGCGCAAGCACTGGCACGATTAGAATTTATTGAGACAATTAAACTAATAAAAACACTGAAGAGACTGCTATAAATAACTCTATTTAATTCTTATATAATCTTTAAATATAACAATCTTGGTAATTCGGTTGACACAAGCAAAGATGTCGCAAATAAAACTGTAGTCTTGAGTGTCTGGTTTATGACTATTTCAATATTATTTTAGTCAAACAATGTGCTTAGATAAAAGGCTACTAAAGGTTAAGAAATCCAATAAAAGATACACGTGCATGCATTGTGATTCAATATGTCGGGGGAATTTTAAGACTGGCTAATGGCCGTTTTTTTAACCCCTTTTTGGAGAAAGGAAACCCCACAACGCAATCGCTGTAATTAACATTTTTAGCCCACAGTCAGAATGACTGTGGGCTATTCTCATCACTCTTCGTGGTCCGTCCGTCCGTCTGTCCGTCTGTCCGTCCGTCCTTCCCATAACAATTCTTGTTATCACTATACCTCAGAAACTGCTGCTCCAATCACATTAATATTTTATTCAAAGCTTCCCTACATGGCCTAGTTTTGCAGGTAACATTTTGGTTCCTGTCTGTCTGTTCGTCTTTAATTGAGTCATTTGCCCGTAATTTACACAT
>JARFOD010074942.1:0-21059 GCA_031763545.1 Mopalia muscosa
AAGTTTCGTATAGCAAGGAACGGCTTTTCATACCTTTTTTTTTTCTTTGTGTGCACTTTGACAGACGTCAATACAGCAGACAGCGTGAGTGATAACATGAAAAAATCGGTGCGCGCATAAATGACACGTGTTTGAATATTTGAATACTGAATGTAGGTTTGAATATTCGCAGTTTACTATTCATTCGCAAATATTCCATTATTCGTTTCAGCACTACTTATATGATGATGGATGGTCTACTTCACACTACACCCAGTCTTATTACTGTGGAAAACCGAGAGGAAATCTCGTAAAAAAAAAACACCCCCGATTGCCGGAGCCACAACAGATGACTCGCTCATATACCTGATGGTGGACACGCAGACTCGATCCGCTGAACGGTCATATGTTTTTTAGAAAGACCAGGCTCATTTAGGCGTTGTGACTTGGGCTGTTAAGAATATTAAATACGATAAGGTCAATTTATTTATAGCAATGTGTAAGTGAAAATACTGGATTGGTTCTGAAGCATAATTCTCCGTAGGCCTACACAGTACAAAATTTATAGACTCCAGAAACAAGAGTGTGACAGACAGATGGACAAATGGAGAGCTTTGTTCGAGCATTAAAACAAATACAAATAAATAACAAACCATCAATTTTTAGTTTGAGGTCTACAGAGATACTCCTGTTGTGCATGGTAGGCCTTGGTGGTAGCTGTGGTGGAGCAGATCCTTGTATATGAGGCGAAGGAACAGTCTCTGGTGGTGGTGGAAGGTCACCATGGGATGGAGCATTGGCAAATGTCTCCTCAGAACCAATCCCTTCTTGACTAGGGGGTGGGGGTGGCTGTAACTGGCCTGGGATTGAGGCTGTAAAAATGATTTATCACACTGACCATTAAAATCTTCAATATGATAATGATTGCAAGGTCTAAGTAGTTAATATCATTATAGGATATCAAAATTGGCAATGCTTTGTTCAGTTCTTAAATTTCTGGTATGGCATTTAAGATGCACTTAATCCAGCCCCGATGTGCGTTTGATTACACCAAGGTTTAACTTATACAGTCAATGATGACAAAAGCATACTTACCAGTCTTTCTACGATTGATTATGTCAACAACAAAAAAACCTTCACACTTCCATGACCCTTTGAGGAAAGGGTCATGGAAATTTATAACTATATATATAAAAAAAAAAACACTGACATTTTAGGGGGAAAAAAATCAAAAGGAACAATGATGAAGTCAATAACGACAAAAGTGAAACAACGATATGTATAGTAGATGCAAAAGTAACACAGACAATACAAGGTAAACTACTTAAATAATTCCACAAGTGTATAAAATGTTAGCATGATCATACTGTCAAAGGATTCTAAGTTAAATATGCAAATTATAAACACAAACAAATACTATGATCAAGCATTTCAAACCACAGTATCCTGATATTGTTCTGTCTCTCATTATGTGGACAATGGATTTAACTAGTTATTCCTATCTCATAAAACAAAAAGGGGCTTCAGAAATGAACCCAGTTATTTTGAATTTGCCCGTCTTTATATCTGAGAATGTCTTGCTTTGATCTGTTACACAATTCACATTTATCCACTAATAAATAAAGACAGTATGTTTATTGACTGAGCCTGTTTTGATATGAGTAGTTTATAAAGGCATGTATTTGTAAGCTGGTATTTCCAGGGGAAACCCCCTTAATAACATTGTCTACCTGAGGCTGATTTCTTGGGCACTGGCCGAGGACGCCCCTGAAGGTGGCCATGGAGTTTGTTGAGAGGGGACATTGGCTCTGTACTATATGACTCTGTGTTTGATCGGGGTTTGGAAGGTGTTACAATATCAGGAGGGTCATGATTTGTCTCGTAAGTCACCGGATCTGGAAGATTTTAAGTCTCACACATAAACAACATCAATTACAACAATGAAAATTCAAATTTACAACAGTATAATAATAAATCAGATTGATGATATAATATGAAGAATCACAATGCACACATTACCATGAATAAATTCAGATAATATAATTTAAGGTGCATTCTCAATGTATCATTTGTAGATACCAATATTTGCATAATTTTGATTGGTCAAGGAAAAAATGAGCTGTGGACCAACCAGAACACCACAAATAATGGGAATTGTCTCAAGTTGTACTGTAAAAATGAACCTTAAATTTGCTACAGATGCAAACAAAATATACGAAAGGAACAAAATGAATTGTACAAAATCACACACAAAAAAGAGCATGCCAGTGATAAACTTTATTGATAAAAAGTATGTTAATTTGAAAAAGATGTTTCATTTCAACCAGCTTTAAATTAAGAAACAATGGTTTGGTAACTGACCTTAAATTATTCAGATAAAAAGTAATCCCAATTTGCTTTGGAATATTGCTTAACTGTATTCCAAATGCCTTTTTATTTGCAGTTTTCTTAAAGTTTGTGTAATTATTATTTCACTGACATGATGGACTGCCAGCCCAATGGGTGAAGGAAACCATGATGTGTGCCAATGGCAACAAACAAACCCAAGACATAATAAATACAGGACAGATCACCTTCATGTTCCCCTTTAGCTGTGAGAGCACCAGGGCAACAAGGAGTTCTCTCCAAAAACTCACATATTCTTATCGAGTTACAGTATTATTGCAATTTTACTCCAGATTCTTTGTGTAAAACGTATTTCATAAGTGAGTTAGAATGTACATTTTCCTGGCTTACAGTACAACAATAAAGTAACCTTAATGAAAGCGCACATGTTGCTCGCGAGTTGGGTACAGGCTGGATGCCCTAAGATCATTTTATTGTTGGGAGGACACATCGATCACCTCACATGATAATGGCCAAAAAACAGGGCAGCTCAAATTGAAAATACCATATTATTTTGAGGTTATGTGAAGCATAAAAGTGAAAGGAAAAGTACAAGTACTTCTCCATGGGCATAGCTGTTTTTAAATATATACATGTCATCCATTGATACAAATGATAATTTTTACAAACTTACCTTAAAATTAAATACGCTATTGATGGCTACATTCAGTAATCCTATAATGATATGTCAATTTTATCCAGTAAATACACAACAGTTTTAAAAGGGTCTTCAATGTCTATTTTCCAACATTATTGAAATGCTTCACATCTTGGTTGTGCTAGTGTCAATTATTGTTGGAATTCACCGCCGTCATATAAGAGAAATACCCTAAAGCATGGTTTAAAACACCAATCAATCAATCAATCAATCACTTTGATTTCTCAAGGCAGGCTAACGGGGTGCATCCTTTAATTTTGTGCATCATTGCTCAATTCTGTATCAACCCTAGAACAACTTCAATAGTGCGTCTCTGAAGTCTGACTAGTTCAGCCAAAGCCAGGTGAACATTGAAAACAGGTTCAAGAGTATTGGTAATTGATCAAATAGGGTCAAATACCTGGACAAGTAGGTCCGGTAGACAATGAAAAAAAAAAAATTAAAAATCAAACCCAACCCACCCAAACCAAGAATTCAGTATTCCCACCCCCACTTCCTCCTATATACCCATTGAAACACACCAGCTTTTTGGGACATTTATGGTTTTCTATTTTTCTTTGAAACAATAAACATACTACAACTAGGTTGCTAAATAACCTGATACATGATTGTTTGTTTGATTGGGGTTTAACATCATAATCAAGAGTATTTCACTTATATGATGACGTGCCAGCCCAATGGGTGAAGGAAACCACCCTCAACACCACTGGCAACAAACAAAGACAGGATGGCACGGGACAAATACAGGATGACAACAACAGGACGCAAGACAGACACCACAAAGAGATCGGCTTCCTGTTCCCCATTAACTCTAAGGACAACATGAAGCTCCCTCCAACCACCCGCCAGATCTTGTGAGAGGTCAATTCAGTATTTACTTATAGTGTAAATAGTACATAGCTCTCAGTAAATAATACATTCTCTTAGTGTGAGATTATAGAATAAATTCATTATAAGCATTTAATATTATTAAATCCTCAACAACATATAATGTACATGTAATTAAAGCACAGATATTAACCAAAAACTCAATCATCTAAGGAGATCTTTTTCTAGTATTAACTATAACTCTGCAGAAATAACTTGTATAGTTTACCATGAAGGTTTTCGAACATGTATCTCTTTCAAGAGACTTTACCTACATACATGTAGGACACACATCACACTATACAATTGAATTAGATATTGCTTCAGGGCAAAATTTTATTTAAATCATGAATAATGCAATAGAGCGAAATAAACATAAAGATGTATGATCTTAACAGAACATAAAACTTGTGAGCGTGTCTTAATAAAATGTGTTGCCCATTTCTGTCAAATGATATCTACATCATTATACGCACCCACTCATAAAGTTAAATCATTACTCTTATATCATTCAAGTATATCTGAAATTAACACCATGTTTACATCAAGAAAAGATCTATAATGTTATCAATGACATAACTTTCTTACAAGATATTTTCCCTTTTTTGAGGTAATACAGGTACTCTAAAAACTAAACCCTGAATGTTAAGAGCTGCACAGAGCGCCGATAACTACATGTATGATAAATGGCTGAATTTCTTAAATAAACTTACTCTATAACTTCTAGCAGTTGGGACAGAGAAATAAGCTTTACCACAGGGAGTCTTACATGTTATTTCTGTGGCCTGTCCCAAAATTACAGTGTCCCAACTTATAGAAGTTATAGGGAATTCTCCAAGATTCAGTTAACAATGACTTTGAATGATCAATGTCTTGCAAGGTGCCTGAAGGTATCTGAATTACTTGTACAAGTACATAGCAACAGTGACTCCTACGGTACGGTATGGATATGGTATACCTTGTCAGTTAGTTAGCTGAAGAGAAAGGTGAATGAGGTACAATGTATAAGACATTACATTAAGATACATTCTGGTCTGGATGTATTAGGTTATACACACCACACACATACAGGAACTGCTACTCCAACTAACCACTCCAAACTCAGCCATCTGTAAGTTTATACACAGGATATACACTTAATGCTCATGCAATAGATTTAACAGGTTTTGTCTTAGCCAACTAACAATATAATGAACCAATAAAACCATTTAAGAAAATTTGCTTCCCTTAGTGCATGTCTTGTATTGGCAATGTCTTCATTTAATATATATATTTATCTGTATTTCACTTACAGGGGTAATCTGCAGTACAACATGTCATTAGGAAAAATCCGTAAAGAAATCTCGTAAAAATAATATTGTGATTGTATCACCACAACAAATTATAGGGTTGAGAGACCAGTTTGAAACCATGTTGCTCTAAATGCATTACATTTAATACTGTTCTGTAGTCAGATGACTAACTTTCTGTGTGAGGAAAGATTTTGGGAGTTTCTAAGATCTTCTTGGAAGTACAAGAGCATCTAGCTGAGAAACCTGTGTTTCATTTCAGACAACAGAAGCCAGACTTTGACAGGTCTGAGAGTAGGTATGTTTTAGAGTGGTGTTCAGATGACAGGGAATACCCAGCCTCAAGTGGGCACAGTTTGGGACAACGGGCACAACACTTGTGTGGTCTGTCTACATCTTAGGTCGAAATATAACCAACAAAAAGATGATGTAAAGCCACACTGCAGACTGTCAGTACAATCCACCTGTACTTTTTTGTGTAAGTGTGTCTGAGTTTAAAGACTGCTGTAGTTTTGGAGTAATGTTTTATTTTAGTGTGTCCATATCTACCATTATTATATGACCTGATGGCTAGGCAGTGACCACATTTAGTGATCACTCATTGGCTAAAAGTAATCACACGGTCACACAGTAAACTGTGATATAAGACTAAAGGTTTTATATATGGTGCTTAAGACCTTATCCAATCACCAAAGGCTATTTCACAAAAACAATATTGAATTTAGCCAATCACTGCAGGTTATTCTCTTTTCTGCCTTTAGAGCCAGAGGATCAAAGAAATCTGCTTTGGCCCTTATGAGATCTTTATGACTTAGTTGTAGATCTGTACTCAGTGGTGTTGTATTGTTTATGTGAATATAAAAAGTGTCCATTTAATTATAGTTACGACATTTTAATTCTGTCTAAACTAAGTTAGAGCCTCATAAGTGATGTGTCAACCTTTGACCAAAGTCAATTGGACTGTTGAGGGTCTGTATAACTCCGTATACACCTCATTAAAAGGCTATAACTGTGTAATATACTGTTAGATTTAACAAGGTCATTTAAGTGTATTGTGGAATTTTTCCATCATGATATGTTATCGTTTCTTGAATAAAAAAGGATCATTGAAAAGGCCTTTTTTAAGTGACAAGGTCAACCCAGTAGTCAAATACTCTGGGCAGACCCATGTTAAGTCAACTTCAAAAGAGTTATCACTTTAATGAAATATTGATAATATTTCCTTTCCATTAGCTCAGATCATATAACACAGCATCTACCTGCAATTCAATACGCTCTTGAATAAACAATTTCCTGTACCCATCAAAGGCTTGTTTAACTTGTTATCTTAATATTTACAGCGTTGTTTACTCTCCATTTCCTTATCCATGTATGTAATATGAAACTGATCAAGATGCTTCAGCAATTATTCTTAAATACAGAAAAAAATTATTCTGAGCTGGATAAAAGTAAAATTGAATTAAACATTCATGTGCAATGTCATTTGTCACAAGTATTCTATTAAGAGCCTTTATAGCTTAGTCATTTAAACACCTCAGGTTCAAATCCCAGACAAGGCAGATCAGATTTTCTCTCTCAACAGTACAAGTGTAGTCACACCTCATGTATGATATAATCATATATGGTGTTTTGGTTAGTTGATCATACTTTACTTGATGAAATAAACTTAAACATGGTTCAGTGTCAGACCACTGATCCTCCTCATAGGCCTCAAAGCCCCGAGTGGACATCAGGTATGAGGGAGACATACAAGGTGAGTCACATGTAGACAATTGTGATTTACAACTTAACCTTTTCGTTTTCCACCATATATAACAAGAACAGAGGAAGCAGTTGACATTATGTCATCATATAAGTGAAATACCGTGAGTATGACTATAGCACCCCAAAATATAAATTGATATTAATAATCTGATAAGTGGTGTTGATTGTTTGAAATGAACATAAATGTACACTTCTTTCAGTGAGTTATCAGCAATTAGTGATTTATAACCAATTATTATCTTATGCAGCAAAAGTATATCAAAGTTTAGAACTTATCAAAACAGAAGTTATATCCTGGTCTAAGAATTTGTATGATTCAATAAAAGAATTATAACCTTACAAAACTTTAACAGTTGATGTAAATTATTATTGGATAACTATACACAACTGATCAGGTAGATAGTAAGAAGAAAGGATATGTGACAAATTCGCTACCCGGCTCCACCCCCATCTCCTCACACAAACCCCTTTACCCTTATTTTAAGTTATATGCCCCCCTCTCCAGCCTTTTTGGCCTACCCAGGACTTGCTGGTCTATCTGCTAACTCCTTGACAGCTGGGGAGCTTTTCAGATTTAGGAGTTAGCAATCCATCATTGTGTCAAGTATTGAAAACTATGAACATTTCCCTCATTATTCATGCTATCATTTCCTATAGAACAAACTTACAACCTACATAATGCACGGAATATCCAAGTCTGCTCAAATCTTTCATAAAAAAACCCCTATAAACACATGAAGGGATTTAGTTTTTGGTATTTCCTGTCTCAAAATATTAAATGTGTTGTTTATCACCAACATTGACAAATTTATTAAGAGTAAAAGTATCAGTTTTAAATTTTAACGCTTCCTATATATGCATACCAAACTAAAATTTGCTTGAACATTAGTGTTTATAAAAAATAAATTTATTAATAAAACCTTTAAAATCGGCAAATGATCTATAAGCTTAAGTTTTTTAAAAAAAGTATTGAGACAAGTTATGCAGGAACAAATAAATTTAGTTTATCTGATTTAAGTCCAAAAAATTAGCTTGACAATAATTTAACACATTTTAATGAGTTATAATAGAATATCCGTTTAACAGTTTCTTAGAGATATTAAAACATTTTTTCATTATATTGTGCGGGTTTAATGTATGGACTCTCTAAATAGTGCCAGTCAATGTAAAAACCTTAACCTTATACATGCAGAATATTCCATATCTAGGGACTGAATCAAATCACTGTTAGAAATTCCATTGATCAATGACAACTCGTGGAGGTCAACAAGATTGATGATCCTGATTTTAATCACACCCCAAATGACTTCTATTAAAATGCACACATAGACTCCCATAATCCCTCACACATCTAGCACTGAGGGTTAACTATGTGTATTCAAATGCGTTCAAATCAACATTTGAGCCCCTGTCCAGCACACTCAAGTCAGAAAGCTACCCAGGCCTGTCAGAGAACTGGAGAAAGTTTTAGTTAGGCTTGTCACTGAGATATTATCTACATTGATGTTCATTTGGCAGAATTCAGTCAATTTGTTCCAAGACAGGGAGCAAGTGTACAAACTAATGCACAGAACAGTTAAAATCACTCTATTTTCAGCACTAGTTGGAATATCAATTCTCGAAATGTATTGTTAGTAATTGGGCTTTTCAGCTACATGAGTATATATGCCAAATTCAGGCTACAACTATACCTGGCCTAATCATGCACCATGTGATTGTTTGTTTGTTTGATTGGTGTTTAACATCGTACTCAAGGGTATTTCACTTATATGACGACGGACACAAATACAGAACATCACAATGCACCATGTGAGAAAGAAAACAACGCCTTTACTAACATAAACTTTTAAAACACTTTCTGCATCACAAATATTTTTATGTAGATCCAGGTACATGTATATCATATGTAACTTGCTCCATACTGGCACAACAGGGGACGGGACTGGCTAGTGGCTATTATTGTGAGAGGAGTGGCTTTAATTGGATATCCCAAAGACGTAAACAATTTTATCCTTATTGGTATACATTTATCATGAAGTCATACTAAGGCTTTAAACAAAGAAGGCATTAATCCTTTAAGTTTAAAAATGACCCCACCACCACTCTTTCCAATAAAACATCAATACAATTTAAAATAATATAAATTTCTGTGCCGCATACATCTACTAACTTCAAGGCATGACAGTGTTCTCTCAGATACAATATGCAGAGAGATATTAAACAGATCATGGCAAGGTAATTAGTGATTCCTTAATCAGCCGCTCGTTAGTCAGCTTCTCAAAACTCATCCATCATCTGCAGCATAGTGCGTGTCAATGGATGTTACATGCAGATCCTCAATTTGGTTTGTCGAGAATGTTTCCGTAGAAATGAAATCCCATAGTCTATGCTTTAAAGACTTAGTGATGACAAATTACCATGCTTTATGAATACATCCTATGAAGTTTGGATAATGGATCTTTAGCCAGTATTTGTACTTTACATGAACAGCAATTGGCTTTGTTGGTAACAATGTGAATTTCTAAGGTTAGACAAATTTCATACATACATGTAGTCTTAGTGAGACAGGAAAACTGGACCCAGACTTACAATAAAATTAAATTTGTAAATTTTGTTAATTTGTGTATCTTGTAAATATTGCATATTGTTAGGTCTAATTTAATATAAGGAAGGAAGAAAGTGAGGAGAGTCCTATTGTTTAAAGATCACAGATTGATAGAAGCCATTTTCAAGGGCCATATATAGGCCCCTTAAGTTTAATAAAAACTCAATTTAAGCTGAGAAAAATATCAATATTTCACTTTCGAATAAGAAAATTCAATATTTTACAAAATGTAATTTTTACAAAAACTTTTATCTTAAATACTATGGATTTTATTACATCTAAATTGTACTTTTTTTTAATTAAATTTTGATACTTAAAAAAAAATTAAAGACTTCTTTTACTGCCTGAATATTTATTGTGGGCATCTTTTATTTACTAGACAAGATATATGTGTTGGCCTATGCATGTATTTATAGTAACTCTAGCTTCATGGATTCTGTTAAACGATATGCACCCAGTTTACTATACTGGACACATTGTAGTTTGCACATATATTGGGACACTAGACAGTCAAACCTGCCCAATACAGCTCTGCCAGTCTATAAAGGGAGGGGGCATTGGGTTGCCTTAATGATGGATGGGGGTAGGAAGCCCCAGTCCATGTAAACTCCTCTTTCCCTGGGCATGCTCCCAGTGTCTGGCAACAACTCAGATCTGAACCCAGATAGGCGTTTGCTCATTTCTCAAACCCTACAGTCAATGAACAAAAGGGCACCCATGAGTGATTAGATTTACCCCAGACCCCAGGGTTCTTCAGGCACAGTCATTGAACTCAACAGTAACTCCACCGAGACACACTGTGACACACACACAAAAAAAGAAGAGCAAAATTACTTTTCAGGATGTGCAAGTTTATACATGAGAAAAGAGAAATGAAGAGAAGCTTTTTGTTAATTCATCAAACATGAATGACAAATTTTGGTTAATGATTTATGACACAATTACACCTATATAACCAGGTAACAACAATGACAGTGTAAAATGGAGCAAACCACCTTACACACGGACAATTGTCTAAAAGTTAAATGTTTTTTTGGCTTTTTGTATGATTTACCGTGATTTTATTGGTCTATTCATTAAAATGGGATTTTAAAGCGCACTTAACTTTATTTAATTCACATGGTGTATAGCTAGTGGCACCTATGAGTGCACCTATGATCGCTGAGAGGAACGGGATCATAGGCTTACCCACAGGTAAATACTGAAATCACACAAGAATATTGTGAGATTTAACACATTTATGTAACACACAAAACACAGTTGTCAAATCTATTGCAAATATGCAAATAAAATGTTTGATGTTTAAAATATGAAAGTAAATTGTGTAATAGGTCATTGTATGTATTTTATCACACACTCACTAACTATAATAACCAGATATAGTAACACAACTGCCTACTTTCTGGGTCAAACATCCAACGGGCTGTCGCCCTAATAACAATTAGGTTAATTACCATAACTGTCATTTTTGTCTCGTTAGAAGCAGTAAATTAACACACAAAGTACATCACAGAATATGCAATCTCAATATCAAAGCCTATGACAGACACAGCAATAGGGGCTGACAAATGAACTCATTATAAATTAACTTCAAAGAGTTTCATAGCTGTATCTGATACGATAGCTGAAAGTAATTATGATTTAATAATGGAGTGTTCACGTTTGTAATACTGGCATGCTGTCAAATTATTACAATCATATCGAGATTTTGTGTAATATGCACATTTTTCATACACATATAAGAGAATATGAAGAAAAAGATATGTGACTGAGTTGTTATATACATTATATAGGATCAATAAATTCCCATTTCTGCTTCTTAATGGTAAACAAGAATAAAAAAGATTTTATATATATTATATGTAATCACAGGGTCATTGTACTCAGCAAATGTACTGTTAGTTAGTCTGAGTGCTGTCCTAGCCCATACTTAAAAAGATGATTGTACGAATAAGGGGGGAGGCGGGGGGAGGCGTTATTGAGTTTTATTAACAATTAAAAAAAACAGAGATACAATTCATGGAACTTCAATTTCATTTCGCAACATAATTGCCACTTTTGTGTAACTTTTGTTTGACAAGAGGGCAACAGGAAGTTCCCACAACCCACCTCTGGCCTTTCAATTTGAGAATGATTCCTGAAAGATAACTTTCTCTGTCAAATTATAGGTTAAAAACATTGAAGAGAGTACATAGTCTAAAGGTACCACACAATATAGGTTAAAGTTAGGGTTGAAAGCTTGAACTAATAATAAGAGGCGCCTCTCGTTGTATCAGTTACAATAGCTGGGTGGAAAGAATGGCTGACTGAACTATTCAGTGGGAGCTTTTAAGAGCCACTAGTGGTGAAGTAATTTGTCTATTCACTTCCTAAAGCCTTGGGCAAAATGGCCATAGCCTGGTCAGGAGGGTGAGGGGAGAGGCAGCCATTTCTAGTGGATGAAGGAGGAGACTGATGGAAGGATGAGGCGCTTGATGAAATAGCATGAAGAATCTAATTTAATTGACATAGAGGGAAAATCAAAAGCCATTTAAGCCAAAGTCCTTTATTTGGCTAGTACTGACTTTATCTATGGTATCTGCTTAGACAGGCTGTGGTAACTGTTGAGGGGTGAATCAATGTTTATGGTCAGTTTCTATCAGAACAAAGCCCCTCTTGTCGGAATTAGTACAGGCTGCCCCATATAATTAGATTGAATTCACATCAATAGACACTCCCAGAGAAATGGTCTAATGGAGAATGGCGGACTCCCTCTCCATTCAGCAGGACAGAATCGACGTTATGGTCAATCTAGTCAAAGTCAAAGAAATGCCAGCAGTGTTACAATGTATAGCCAGGAGTTTTACCACAGCTTGATATATTCCCATTTAATGTTCAAAAAGCTAATTTTATTTGGTTTTTCACAAAAATTAAGTTATTTAATTATAGAGGTGCCCCGAACACTTTTATTAGAAGCTTATTGTCCAGAAATCATCAATATTTCATTATAATTTGTTGAAACTTTTCTCTGTTTGATTTTTTTAGTTGCCTTATAGAAGCAGTCCCTTTATCCAGCGACTGCAGACACAGCCAAAATATTACAGGCATGCAATAAAGACAAAATGTTCATACAATGTACTAGGCCCATATCAAGGAACTCAAAACCCCTGACTAAACTCTCTACCAAAATACATGTATGTCCAGTGGAAGTCGTGGACACATCAAATGTATAAAAATAATTGACATCATATCAGACTTTATGTGCCACAGTATAACTAACTTGTTTAAAGGCATTTCGAAGCTGGGATGATAACATAATAAGTAAGACTTTATGGATTTTTCAACTGCGTATGAATAAACCCAGAAGTTGAAAATCCATAAAGTCTTACTTATTATGTCACAGTATAACTACTTTTACAAAAGTTTTATTTTTACCGACTTTTTTTAATAAACCTTGGGTTTGGTGTAAGCCAGATGATAATGTGACACGATACATGACCAGTGCTGGGCCAGCTCACACAAAAATCTTATTTGTTAATTTAATTTGATTGATTGATTAGGGTTTAACGCACTTATATAACAACAGATTGTCCACGTCACACTTTTCCATGCCTATAAGTATGATGGAAAACTAAGAGGAAATTTTGTAAAAACCTCACCAGTGATTGCCGGTGCCACATCGTTTGACTCACTCATATACCAGATATTTGAATTGAGTTAGAAAACTTCTGTTTGTATGATGTATTTTGCCATACCATGTCTAAGGTTAAATCACTCAAATGACGTTTGCTACGCCAAATGTCCACATGAGTCACATCATCTAGACACTGTTCAAAGGAGTGTATATATGAGACACCTGGTCAAAAACCTCATGAAGGAATGGTATCATGACAAACAAGAAAAGATAAACAAAGCTTCATTACCTACTAACAGGGATGCTTTTGGTGGACACCAGAAGTCCTTCAAATGACCTGACATTAAAACATGGTGTTACATATTCATGAAGTTTGAAATGATACTTTCACTAACAACAACAACATGATAAAGCCCTGTGACCTTTGGTTTGCGGGGATCATGGTGTTAATTTTGAATGAAAACATCCGATTGTATGGGGGAATAAATTCAGGTGTTAGGTTACACCTGGCTGGGGCGACAATGTCTGGGTAAAACACAGTTGTGCCCACACATAAGTAGGGTCGGATTTAGAGTTATAGGTCAGGCTCATTAAGGGCCTTAGACATGGGCAGAAGCCAGGGAAATTGAGAGACCCTCGACCCCATGCTAAGAGGAGCATTGCAAGCTCTGAGCCACAGAAGGGCAGCTGCCGTTTGTGGCAAACATTCTGGGCTGATGTGACAATTTAACAACCCTCCAGTGTAATATTTCACAAGAATGTGAGAGGGTATAAATCAAACCTGGTTATTCCAACCCGCTCAATTTCCTTCTACATGTAGGTTATACATGTACAAATACACAAAAATCTATATCTGTTCATAATTTAGTACCCCTTTTCACCTAATATACAGTTAATTAATTTAATAAATTTAAACAATTTTTTTTTCACTATTAGAACTAGAATTTTTTTTATTTACATGTACATGTATATGTAATACTTTTCAAAGTTATAAAAAAATTCTATTAAATTGAGTTTGAATGAATCAGATGAATTACAATCTAAAAAACAAAAATCAGAATATGATATAAATTATTTAGAACCTGCTTTGATTGATAAGATGGATGCTATTTTTTTAGTCTACAAGCTACTGAAAGAAAAAAA
Source organism: Mopalia muscosa (assembly GCA_031763545.1). Taxonomy (NCBI): domain Eukaryota; kingdom Metazoa; phylum Mollusca; class Polyplacophora; order Chitonida; family Mopaliidae; genus Mopalia; species Mopalia muscosa. The sequence continues at coordinate 14,304 of JARFOD010074942.1, forward strand.
ATCACAAAATAATATTTACAATTGTCATCACTTAAAACTTCAGTGAAAAGAAAAAGGATCTAGGTGACAAAGATAAGTCTGTGAAAATCAGGCGTTAGTGGGCTGTAAGTTATACAGGACATAATAACACTTTTATTTAAAGTTATACAAACCCATAAAGGTACATATTTCACAAGAGTTTCCATTTCAAAGCCAGGCCAAGAATAAGCAATGTCACATGTGAAAGGGGGTAGAAAGTTGACAAAATGTAATGAGATGTCTGTAATGGGTGACCAACCTTGTTAGATTAGTCCCATCCAATAGCTAAAAATGGCAACAATGTGTTGAATAAATGGGCTCTTAAGTATTTTTGGGTTTGGTTACAGATTTTTGTTTTCTTAACAGGGGACTGCAACTTCCCTTGAATGAGAGTCACAAAAGAAGTCACATGTCTCCAGCAAAAGTGCCACAATTCCCCGGACACAGAATCTCTTACAATTTCAAGCGGAGATGTTTTGACAGCAGGCCTAAATTTTGCTCTCTTTTCTGATCAAACATATTCAATGCTTTCTAAAATCTCGCCCAGTCCCTGATTTGTCTCCAGCCCTATCTTCCAGTTTTCACTATCAGAATAAGACGGAAGTTAGCATTAATGGAGTCCTATAACTTGATATGGTGGCTGATAAAAATTACCATGAAATGGTATATGTATTTTAAGTTAAGAGGAATTTGAATTATCAACCATCACAAAATGGCATATATAAAAAAAAGTCTAAAACATTTATTTATTTCAATATAGAGAAAGGATTAAACGTAAGGTAACTTTGGCCTGAACTAATTTGGGCTTCATTTGTATATTCTGGTTTAAGATCACATTTTTCTGAGTATTTGATTTTAATGATGACCTGCCAGCCCAATGGTTCGAGGGAAACCACCCTCAGCTCCAAGCATATTAACACACAATGGAATCCCACATGACCGGAACACGGCACAAAACAAGACCAAACACACTTCAAAGACTTCAAATTGGTGTTTATTAGAAGGTTGTTTAAGAACATTTATTTGATTGGCAATCAGTGCAAATATACCCCTTAGAATCCTCTACAAACTCTCAACAAAACACTAAAGGAGACATAGGGAGAAAACTTTTTGTCTGTGTGTGGTTTGGTAGAAACTTTAGAATGGGTTTGCTTTACATATTCTGATTATCATGTATTCCTTCCCTTTTGACAAAAATTCCAATGAGTTCAAATGTAAAACCATATTTTGTTATAAGAGATGCTTCCATGATGAGCAAGTAAGCTAACATCATTCTTTTTGACAAAATTTCTTTAAAAAAAATTTAATTTAATTATCTGAAGTGGATATTATTAGGAATTGTATAGCTCAGACACACACAAGCACACACTTGTGAAATAGCAAGAGGCAGAAACAGCCTAGATTTATGTTGCGGAATGATCTATGTCTGGGGCAAATTCCTTGTATGCAATCTCAAAAGAAAGTCATACACCAGGCTGACATGTACACACCTTTGCTCGAACAAAAACACAAATCATACAGTGTTCTTGCTATGGAATGAAGCTAACTATATGTAGACTGTGAAAAATATCTTTCAGAAGCAAAACATGAATTTTACTGTAGCAAGGATCAATGATTTAGGGCTGAGGTTAACCAAAGAGAACTACTTTTTTTGGCTTAGTTTATATTTAAAAAAAAAGAAGACTTTTAGAGTCAGGATAACATTGGTAAAGCTTAGCCAATAATTACTTGCATTATCCATCAACTGTGGATAACATTTGTCTTAAAAATGTATGCATCAATATTATGCCTTCTACATTATAAGCTTATACAACGAATAAGTGCTACTTTGAAAATGTATTTTTATGCTTTTTATTTGAAATACAGAAAAGGACAGAAATTTTAAGAAACTGATTGTTTCATTGAGGTTTAATAATGTCATACTTAAGGTTATTTCACTCACATGACGGAGTGTCAGCCAGATGAGTAAATGGAAACAGCTCAGATGCCACAGACAATAATGGTCAATAAAGGTGTAATACAAAGAACAAAGACATCACGCTCACATAGCAGTTTTGTGTTGCCTCTTTGAGCAACAGGGCAACAGGAAGATCCCTCCTAATTGCATTGCCTGCTTTAGAACCAGAAAAACAGACCAGTTTCTTATTCATTCTGATAGAGCTGTTTTTTTAAGCTTTAATATACCTCTACTGACCTGAACAAATGCTACTGCTCAAGATTACTGCTTTGTAAATGACCTCTATTTTCTCCACATCTATTTTAGGATTTCGTCTCTTCTTTGTTGGAACTGGAACGTTTCCAAAACATTTGAATATGGATGAACTTTATGCAGCCCAGACGATAATAATTCACTTCCAGAAATAGAGGGAATCGAAGTAAAGTCCATATCATCATAAACTGTATAAATGATGTCAGGAAAAAATATGTAATTTGACAGGAAAGACTATAAAGACTTCATCTGTGTAATATGTCACAGAGCGTAATTGGCACACCCCATTGAGTCGAGTTAGGCATTTCCATCGGTTCCAGTCCAAATTGTCTCCTTACTCCTAATATACCACAAGCGCCATAACAAATTTGGGCGGCATGGCTGCAAAAAATGTAGCCTGTCAACAGCACTTGGCTATGATGTATGTACTGTCTTCAGGATAACTCTACATGATCTTCAAGAACAGTGATTTTTTGCAAGGTTTTTGGTTTCTGTGTTAGGTAACAAACAGAGTAGCACGGTCAAAAAACATTTTTACATAAAACCATATTACGTAACAACTGGAGCATTTTGTGTACAATTTTGTGCTGTTTGCAATAACTTTCAGTCGAAAAAAAGCAACAAACATTGACAAAATGTCAGTAAGACAAGAAAGAACATAACAAAAAATATATGCAATTTAGGATAAAAAAACTTGTCAATTGCCTCTTATACTGGAAATCTTACAAAACGTAAAGTCTATTTTAACAGTATGATCTAGCATAACATAACTTTGTCTGAGAAAATCTGGTTAAGGACCTAAAATATCTGAAAAACTGTTGGAGACAAAAAAGACGCTTCTTATAAAAACTATCAGTAGACAGAAGAAAAAGTGCTGTTTAACTAGAAGTGTATACCAAGGCCCATTTGAAACCTGGCAGAAATTGAGTCACCAAACATCTTTACTTGGGAAATTGACAAATGCCTATTTTCACTTTCACAGACACTCATAATTCATTTCAACTTCTGACTAGTGTTCTGTCGTCACTCTATGAAGGATTGTGGGATTACAGCATAGCAGAGAAGGGGTGTGAGCAGTGACCGGGACAGCTCCTTGTCTGTACACTCTACCATAACTTTTCAAAATATGAAGACAAAAATAATGTCAGAGTCTACCATTACTGGCGATTGCTAGTACATGTAAATACCATGTAAAATGCTTTTGCTATGATTGAAACTGGTGTAAAAAGAAATCATTTACAACAGTTAACGTGTGAAAGTCTTAGTATGGCCACATATTTTCTTGTATATTTTTGGTAATACTGTACAATAGAGTTCAGACTTCAGCACTGACCCTAATATGATTCCAGATTTGGTGACCTTCACCCTGAAACCCTTTCAGAACTTCGAACATTAGAACGTGAAAGAATCCATAAAAGTCATCATTTCCTTAAATAACTAGCTAAAGTTTCCGTATTAATTAACCAGAAGTATTCTCAGCTGAACTCCTAGTATTTTCTCTACTAACATGGTGATTCACGCTGACTTCTACAAGGGTCTCTTTTGACCATTCCCAAAGGGGATTTCTCCGGCTTCTCTGTGTCCATAACCAGCCTTGCTTAGTGATCTGTTTGCAATGTGTCATCTCTGAGTGCAGGACTAACCAATAAGAGCTCAATGAATCGGCACCTCGCCTGTGGACAGCTGTAAACTTTCAGCCGAATCAATCAAAGCCTGCCTATTGGTATTCATAATGGGGTTAGAAATGGACAAATCTTCTACATGATTTTTCAGCTGCATATAAATCACCAATAAAACTTACGTAACATGTCTGGTATATTCCCTTCTTTTCCTATCGGATAATCAATACAAAAAGTCACAGAAGCATTGTTTGCAAATGTATTCTTTTAAGAATTTTGACACTTAGTTATGCATTGTTCTGAGGATGTATTTGGTTAGTGAATTATTGAGGAATATGTGAGTCACCTTAGCCTTTGTGAATCCTGATATATTATATGACTGTTTGATTCACTGATTGATTGAGTTATTGAGGAATATGTGAGTCACCTAAGTCTTTGTGAATCCTGATATATTATATGACTGTTTGATTTACTGATTGACTGGTGTTTCATGCCATGCTACAGAGTGTACATGTATTCCAACAATAATTGACACTAACACAACCATAAAACCTCTTTCAAATATCTACTTTCTTGTAGACTTCCACTTGGATGGTGTATTTATATTTGGAAGTTAACTGTCTTACTGAATGTCTGGGAAGTGGGTGGGTGGGGGGGGTGTTAGGGTTATGTCAAGGTCATTAATCATTATGGACTATTATAGGACACATGTAATATTTGATAAACGTGAGTACAACAGTTTGTAAAACTATATACATGTAGTAAGAACATGTCTGGTACTTCAATGTGAAGAGGGTTGGACTACTTATTACAGGTTTGTCTCAAGAGGTTTGGGTAATGGTCACAGACCTGGTGGAGCTTGCTGGGTTACACAGCCAGTTGGCTAGGTGATGACAGTCCACTGACAGGGGTAACCTTGCACCCGTCCACAAGCAGACCTCTCCATCCCTATCAGAGACCCTTCAATGATGATAGACACAACCATATCCTTTACATACTGGTATTTCGGTAGCTATATCATAAAGGGCTTGACCATGGGTCAGAGAATCCCAAGTTAACCATCTAGACCAAGGCCATATGTTTATCAGGGTAAAATCACATGGCAAACTGCTACACAGCCGGAGATTGGAATCGGGGACCATTTTGGCAGACTTGAACAACATGTGGATTTATTTTAAAAATGGAAACTCTACCGCTCCATATAAACATCTAGGAAATGAAAACATTCTGCTCAGGATTGTGGCTGACAAATGAGATTAATAGCGACATAATAACTAAAAATATAACATTATAACAATATAACATAAACCAAAACCCAATACTGCAATATCCTTGCCTTTGTACAGCTTTTTAAGGCCATTTCTGAAGCTGCAGACTTAAATTACAACTGTTTATATATTTCTTAAATTGTATATTATTGATTGCTTCAATAGTGGCCTAACAATATGCCTACAGGCAATTCAATTTATGATATTAGTGTACTTGAACAGGATTGCATTTGAGGTTGGAAATTAATGTTCCTTAACTGCTACTTGAATTAAAACAATATGGTTTATTAACTATTCTAATTTTTTCACTTTTTTAAAGTTGGAAATCATTTTATAAACCAGAACAAAGAACCTCCACAGACAATCATGTAAAGTTGTACTTTTGAAGCCAGATTACGATGTATTATACACCGGTGTAGGTGGCTAATTAGCCTCCCTAACGAGCTACCTACAGGTGATGTGGTGTCACTTAAGGAATGTTAGACTGGAAAGCTGTGATGTTGTAACCTAGGATCCCCCCTGTAGCTATCCTCTCATGCAATCATTACGCTAATGACTCAGGAACACACATCAACCAGGTTACCATCTTGGCCCACACTGTACAGTCTCTTCAATCCCACATTAAGGAACAGGGTAATTAGTCTACCGTATTCACCTACATTTAGTACCATATTTGACTATTTCTAATTTAATTTATAACTAAACTTTAATAACAAATCATCAATTCCAAAAAAGGAAAATGTGGATAATCAATAATGCGTAATAAAACAGTTCTATCATTGACCAGAGCAAACTGAAGCATTGTCCCCTACATGTAAAAGCTACATTTTGTTTAAGCTTACCTGTAAATCTCAACTTGTTATAATAGGACTAGGAGAGTTAGTAACGTTAACATTACCTACATTTAACAGGAAAGAAATCATTTTACAAGAAACATATTTCTTTGACAGGTGCAAAGACATACAGAACAGATTCATAGGATTGGCTAACAGAAAAAGAAAAAGACTGTTTAGTCCTTCACAGAACAGAGTTGCTGCTGATAAACATAGAACAGAAAAACAACAAACTACATTTTTGAAGGTTCATTAACTGATCAAAGTTTTTGCCCCTGACTTAACTGGGTGCTAATAGATTTATGGTCTTTGCTTAATGGCACCTACGTGTCTTATACACCATTTTTTTTAATAACATGTCTTGTGTTACGTAAGGGAAAAACAGCATTTTGGATTTATAGTTCTGTTCTGGTACCCAGGATAGCAGCTTGTGTGTAAGAATAGTTTGTGTCTGGGAGAGCAATCTACATATTGTAAATACTCAACAGGGATAATCTTTAAATTGATCCAGATTCCATCTAAATTGGAATAGCGTACTGAGTTGATAAAAAGAGAGAGCAAGGAAGAAACTTTTTAAAAATATGTGGATGGCAAGTTGTAAGAACCTTATTGGTCATTAATTTGCAAGGTGGAATTATCATGACAAAATTGTTTGTTTGTTTGATTGGTGTTTAACGTCGTACTCAAGAGTATTTAACTTATATGACGACGGACACAAATATAGAACATCACAAACAAAACTGCTCCCCGTTACCCTTTAGCTCTGCGAACACCAGGGCAACAGAAAGCAACCTCTTTTCTCGCCTCTT
>JARFOD010074953.1:0-21056 GCA_031763545.1 Mopalia muscosa
AAAGACAAGGGTTCAGCATTTGATTAAATATACTTATAGTGTACCAAGCCCTGAAAGACAAGGGTTCAGCATTTGATTAAATATACTTATAGTGTACCAAGCCCTGAAAGACAAGGGTTCAGCATTTGATTAAATATACTTATAGTGTACCAAGCCCTGAAAGACAAGGGTTCAGCATTTGATTAAATATACTTATAGTGTACCAAGCCCTGAAAGACAAGGGTTCAGCATTTGATAAAATATACTTATAGTGTACCAAGCCCTGAAAGACAAGGGTTCAGCATTTGATAAAATATACTTATAGTGTACCAAGTCCTGAGAGACAAGGGTTCAGCATTTGATAAAATATACTTATAGTGTACCAAGTCCTGAAAGTTAAGGGTTCAGCATTTGATAAAATATACTTATAGTGTTTCAAGTCCTGAAAGACAAAGGTCCCGGGTTTGATATAATATACCGATCATGTACAGAACCTTGAAAGCCAAGGGCCGTGAGTTTGAACAAAGCTGGATGAGTGGATATTTTTCTTTCTGGGCATTTATAAAAAAGTAGATGTATTAAAATAATGGATTGCATCTGTATGCAGGTATTGCCTAAAGTTATGAAGAGGAATTGTAGAGAGTGGATAGAGCTGTATCTACTGAGAGTTATTATTCAGTCCCCTGTGAGAGAAATGCAGCTAATTGATATGGACATTCGCCCCAGGCATTCTGTCTACACTCTAACATTTCTACTAGTCCCATCTATTTATTAAGAGTTATTATTTGATTGTGTTTAAGTGACAGTTAATCTTTATTGCATCTAGTCTGGCATTACATTAAGTTCTCTGATAAATTTAATTTCTATTCTGCCCGGCTCAGTGATTAGCGTGTTGGCTCCTCCCCCTGACGTACTGTACCTCATTGGTTCAAGTGCCTCAGTGAACCTCAGCTTTATCAGGTGACCTCGCCATTTGCCTTGGTCTTTTATAGTTACGGTTTTCCACTGTGGTAAAGTACAGCAAGAAGTGGACATGAGTGAAATGAGTATGTCAAACCCCAATCAAACCGGTTATATAACTAAAATCCCCTTAAAGTATGACAAACTATGAAAGTTAACCTATATGTATAATTTCACTTTGATGTCCGCCTAGAAGTATTCTCTCATTCCTATTCCCGCAGTTGGAGGGCACTTCATGTTGCCCTGGTGCTCTCAGAGCTAAAGGGGAACAAGAAGCCGATCTGTTTGTGGTGTCTGTATCACGTCCTGTTGTTGTCGTCCTGTATTTGTCCTGTCCTGTCTTTGTTTGTTGCCAGTGGTGTCGAGGGTGGTATCCTTCGCTCATTGGGCTGGCACGTCGTCATATAAGTGAAATACCCTTGAATACGACTTTAAACCCCAGTCAAACAAAAATCTCATTCCTATTCATCAGATGTAGATCAGCTGATTGGTCTGTTGAGTGTTGACCGCCTGTCAAAATACAACACATGTATAGGGCTACAGGTGCTTGTTAGAGGCTACATGTACTTGTTGGGACAGTTATTAAACTGAACCTTACTGGGTCAGAGACTCAGGATACAAAGTTTGAGACCAGCACAGGATACACTGTCTGAGATCAGCTCAGGATACACTTTCTGAGATCAGCTCAGGATACACTGTCTGAGATAAGCTCAGGATGCACTGTCTGAGATCAGCTCAAGATGCATTGTCTGAGATCAGCACAGGATACACTGTCTGAGATCAGCTCAGGATGCACTGTCTGAGATCAGTTCATGATGCACTGGTTGAGATCACCACAGGATGCTCTGTCTGAGATCAGCTCAGGATACACTGTCTGAGATCAGCTCAGGATACACTTTCTGAGATCAGCTCAGGATACACTGTCTGAGATCAGCTCAGGATACACTGTCTGAGATCAGCTCAGGATACACTTTCTGAGATCAGCCCAGGATACACTGTCTGAGATCAGCTCATGATGCACTGATTGAGATCATCACAGGATGCTCTGTCTGAGATCAGCTCAGGATACACTGTCTGAGATCAGCTCAGGATGAACTGTCTGAGATCAGTTCATGATGTACTGTTTGAGATCAGCTCAGGATGCACTGTCTGAGATCAGCTCAGGATGCATTGTCTGAGATCAGCTCTGGATGCATTGTCTGAGATCAGCTGAAGATGCCTTGTCTGAGATCAGCACAGGATACACTGTCGGAGATCAGCTCAGGATGCACTGTCTATCAGTTCCTGGTGCACTGATTGAGATCAGCACAGGATGCTCTGTCTGAGATCAGCTCAAGATGCATTGTCTGAGATCAGCACAGGGTGCACTGTTTGAGATCATCTCAAGATGCGTTGTCTGAGATCAGCCCAGGTTGCACTGTGAGACCAGCTCAGGATACGCTGTCTGAGATCATCTCAAGATGCGTTGTCTGAGATCAGTTCAGGATGCACTGTCTGAGATCATCTCAGGATGCACTGTCTTACATTAGCTCATGATATACTGTCTGACATCAGCTCAGGATGAACTGTCTGAGATCAGCTCAGGATGCATTGCCTGTGATCAACACAGGTAAAACTAAATTTCATTATATTTATTCCACCAGATGATTGTAGGGACAAATTTGAAAGCTCCTGAAAAATATTTTTAATGCTGACAATTACAGGTAGAAATACCTAGGAGTTTGATTCTGATTACCAGCAAACAGATAGTGTATGTTTCAAATTATTATATGAAGAGATTTAATATGGTTTCTGGTTGACCAGGAACTGTCAACTCAAACACTATTGTTATTTTATGTTATTCGTGTACTCTGACCTCTTATTTATGTTTGTCAAAGGTTCATGCCTAGTTAGCTCCCTTTGATATTGTTCTGTGGGCAACAAATGCTTTCACATTTCACTACTTTACAGAATTGAAAATTTCACAACTGGATTCCTGTCACCATTTATATTTTATAACCATGACAAATCGTTACTTTATATAATTGAATGGGTTATCCATGTGTATGTTTGCGATAATCTTTTACCATCGTAAATTAACCAATGTTGATGTGCAGTGGATTTTTATGTGAACCGTGAAATAATAGGGTCCTGATAATTTCATTTCATTAAGCCTAGACAGTACACATGTAAACAATTCCTGGCTGTACCTCTAATGCTATAACTGTCAACCTGGATGGATTTATCACAATATTACAAAGTCAACCATGGTCAGGAAACATTTTAAGTTGATTGTAAAACATGCTGTCGGTTATGGCAATAAATACAATAAAAATCATAAATTTTGATAAAGTTAATGAGCTTTGTACACTTTTCGACATACTTTATCTCATGTATTTTAATTATAAATATGTTCTCATAGACATGTCATAAATTATATTTATTTTCAATTTGTATTTCAATATACACTGACATGCTGGAGGATTAGGTTACATCAATGATTATATCTGTGAAATATTTCAATGAAGATTCTCCCCATTGTGTAATCTTGTGATTTAAAGTGTCTAATGTTAGCCCTCAGCCCGGTAAGTAAGGACAGTTTGTTTGAAGAGTAGCAATGCTGACTCTTTATTTAGCACTGGAGGAAACTTTCCAACATTATAGAAATGCTTGGTTATGCGTGTGTAAATTATTGTTGGAATACACTGCCATCAGACAACTGAGCAAGGTGTAAAACACCAATCAATCAATCACTTGTCCTATTGAATAAGAAACTACCGACTAAATTATCCTGCATTACAAATAAATGTCATTATAATTAGTATTTTATTTAATTTTTTATCTACCACTTTTATGCTTGCAATAATTTTGACAAAAACAAGACTTAGGTGGAAAAAATAACTTCTGTACAAAAATATTCTATAAATGAAATGTAAATTGTACTTTTAATCCATGATCTACATGTTATGTGGTGCCAAAAGACATTAATTAAATAAAGTGTACAGGATCTCTTTGACAAATATCAGGAAATTAAATTAATTTTTATTCTCAATTCTTAATTTAAGACATATTAGTGATGTGATGTTTGCTTTCATGTCATAGATGTTGTTATAAAGCCTGGGTGAGACATTTGTAGGTAGACTAGAGATCTTTGTACGTGTAATAGGGAGTAAAAACCAACTATGACCACACAAGGTGATGTAGTCAGAAACTGGCAAAGCAATTAACGTTGGCATAAAGTGAAGGCAATTTAGCAGTAAATTGGATTTTGGGGATCTTTTGACAAGCTCTCTGCGCTGGATTGAGTTTGACTAAATGGGACAGTGTATAGAGTTGCGTCTTGTGGTAGCTTGCCAATCTTTCTGATTTGGACGAGTAACTTTTGGTGTAGGTGTCAGTGACATTAGCTGGTAGGGAATTGAATTGAGCCACTGGTGTGATGTACTGCTAGGAAATCATCTAAAGAGGTTTAATAATTGGCGCGGGTTGCACCCCTGGCCTTGAGAGAATCGTGTAATAGATTTGTGTCGGTACTGGGTGTAACACTGACTGGTAGTGAGGTCTAGAACAGCAGTGAGGCAGTTGACATCACAGGCTTCTCTCTCTCTCTCACAGCCAATCCAATTAGAGCTCACACAGGATAAATGGCCTTTAATTAACTGCAGCCTCCTCAAATAGCGTCTTTGGCCTCCACCAATAGCCAGATTAACAGACTGAAACAGTATTTATGAATGCCATTGAGCAGGCACCATTCAGAAGACTGGGTGTGTTCAAAGTGTACACTGTGCGATGTCAGAGAGTGGGAAGGAAATCTCACACTGCTGATGTTTGATAGTGCAGGGAGAAAGTAGGACTAGGGGATATCACAGACTTACCCTCCCTTAGAGTGAGGCAGTTCTCAGGCAGCTCATTCTCACAGCCATCCCCCTGATTGTCTTGACCTGTCTTCAGAAGGCTTTCTCTTGGGTTAGCTAACCATTCAGCTTTATGATGTCTCTGTCACTTTCATTTTGAAGCAGCCTGGAAGCTGCTGTTGTGTTTCACCAAAGTAGATTCACCCTACTCTGAATCTCCAGCTGTTGTTTTCTGAGCTATAACGTTGATTTATTACATGAACACATGAATTAGGCGATTCAATTGGTTCGTGCAGTTTTAATCATGGTTACAACACCAAAAGAAGGTAAGCTACAGTGTAGAAAGTCATGTTCTGATAACTTTCTCATCTCAGTAGTGTTACATTATCGTTTAGTTTTTCCATGCTATTGAACCCTTCATTGTAACTTTGAAACATTCAGTCATCATTTACCTACATATGCTAGACAGCTAAAATATTTGATGAACATTAAAGGTAGGTCATTTTCTTATTGGATATCAAAAGACAGTCAATTATAAATCGAATGATGAAATAGTGCAATCCTAATCCTTAAATAAAAACAAAAGATGGTTTTATTTTTCGGTATATTTAGACTGAGGAAATCTCCTTCGAACGTTTAACATAAGAAGTGATTCTTGTGTGTGTGTGTGTGTTTTTTTTTAATTTTTTTTTGATCTGTTTTAAGATTCTTGGTTTGTAGTATTTAAACAGGGTTTTTTTTACTGGGCTCTGTATAAAGTCATTTGACAGAGTTAAGATTTTATGTCTCTAGACACAGTTTTTCCCCCACTCTATTAACTATATGCCATTTGAGCTTGTGGAGAGAATTGAATACCTTATGTGAGGCACTGTGGAGAGAGTAATGAGATAGTTTTAATAGACGATTCTTGCTTCTATGTAGAAATTGAGGTTTTTGTTAAGTACATGTTGGCAATTTTAGTGAATATACATGGTATATTAGTAAAGTTGTTCAGGCGTTAACAAATTTCTCATTAATTTAACATTTTGACACATTGAGTCTTGGAAAGCTTCTGTGAATATTTGCACCTGTCTTTTATATATATTCTCACCTGTTTGACTAATTGAGTAAAGAGAGCTGGGTACATACTCTAACTTGGATTTTTCAGCGTGGGAATAATGTGTTGTTGTTGTTCAGTTGACACCTCTTTAGACTAAAGTACTCATAAATCAAGGCATTTTCAATAGTAGATTGTGGATGTGTTCCAAATTAGGCCTGCTTCAATTTCGACACCCTTCCAAGCTATTTATTGCGTCCCTTGTCACTTGATGAAATTTATCTGTTAGAGCTGGTAGCCCACTGTAATGTTCAACACAGATGGTGTTAGCCTGCACACAGTTATTCTGTAGAAAACAGATATTTCACAAGTCCAATCATCAAATTGCATGTATTTTCCTTTCCATTTTTTTTTTCTGGCAATTTCATTTGTTTCTAGGTCAATGTGTAATACACCAATGTGTTATTAAATTATATATCTGCTAAAAATATAACCCCATTTTTCTTTAACTGCAAAGGCTAGGCATACTCCTGAGGACTATTGGACTGTAATCTGATTTGTGTGGATTTAGTTTATGTTTGTTTATGAAACTTGACTGTTTTCATTCATTTCCATACTGTTTGTGTGGTTGGCTTATAACTATTTACCCCTCTTCAATGTAAATCTCTCTTTTTCGTGCTATCTCAAGTTTCTTCTACTATAAAGTTTTCCACAGAACACCAGCTAGCCAAAGTCGACAGATAAGTAAAATAGCCTTCAATAGAGTAGGGTAGTTTAACTCAAATCAAATAAATAAATACATCTACATGTATCTGTGTTGAAATTGCCTTCACTTTTTTCCTCTATCCACCTCAGGTTAACATAGTCCAGTGTGATTGGGACTGGTTCCGCTATGTCTGAATTGCGTGGATCCACAGTACAGAGGGTTTTTCTCCTGTTTACCGAGCCTGGCACTTATTACCCAGAACTTGTAAGGAATTTCATTTCCTTCCTCTCTTTAATTGGATGGAGTATAATTATTAATTTAGTGCACTAGGGAGGGTTTGATTGAAGTATAAGCCAGGATTGTATTGGGATTATTGGAGAGAAAATCCCATCTGCTAGAGAAAGGGTCAATTTTTCATTATTAAGCTTGGTGAACGCCTTAAAGAAGACTTTGAAATTAGTTTTCCTATTTCTATAATCTCCTCTCAGAGTGACCTTAATTGAAATTGCATCATGTAATGTATATCCATTATTTTCTATTGATCGCTGGAGTTGCAATCATTCCTGTTCGACCAGCCAATGGAAAATATCCAATTAATGAAAGAGTATTAGCTTTCCTACTTAATAGTTTATTAAAAACACAGCCGATTAATAATTAATTTCTGTTTGTTGCTGGCAACTCAGTAATTGAAGCGTTATTGGCAGATTAGTTTTTTCCTCTGTTCGTTTCTGTAGTCTGGAATTAAGACCTCAGTAGCTGGCAGTTCTTTATGATTAGATTGGGGGGTGAGCATGTAGACCCCTAATTCCCTCTGGACTGCTTGCAGTGTTTAATCACGAAATAGTGCCCAATTGAACTTGTTTTGGGAGGTTGTGATGAGATTAATTTGCAGGAAGGCCGCCCATAGACATATATGTAGAAGTTTTAATCAAGTGACCTAAAGAAGGATGTGTGTTAATGTAGGGTTGTTTGAATCTGTTTAAGTCCTCTTAATACATATATACATCAGGCACCAATGAAAAGTCATCCACCACGGACCAAAGTTAGGATGAAATCTCATGTTGTCTGAGAAGTTATTTGAGGAATAATGTATAATTATATCAGATTTGAGGAGAATCTTTTGACCTTTGATCTTCTTAAAGTTAAGCTTCATCCAGGGTTTTATTTACTTACCATTTGTCATAGATTCCCAGCATAAGAACCTTTTAATTGTTCCCATGAGTTCCTCATAAGATTAAGGGTACCTGATGTACATCAGTGTTGTGCTCTCGAAGGGGCAACACAGAGGCAATATGTTCACTTCTGTTTTGTATTAAAGCCATTCTTAGTTCCCACAAGTCCGCTTTAGTATGGTTCAAGTTTCCAAGTCAACAGTTTGTCTGGCTTCTCATTGTTTCCATTACCCATAAATAAAAAGAGTTATATACACTTAACTGTTCCTTAATCACGAGATAATGAATCTGGTTGGGTTTCACTCTAAGACTTTTTTTACACGAAGATGTGAAACAAATAATATTAACTACTAAAGTTTCATCTCCTAATTAATTTGTTTTATACTTTTTGCCAAAAAGGCCTCCGGGGCTGGTGGCTGCCATGGACATAAAATGATGGAAAAGATATATAAATTCAGTTGTTTCTAAAATTGCCAGTAAAAAATATGATATTGATTTTGACAACAGCAAGACATGCAAGATAGATAATAAGATTATTGCATCAATATTTCTCCAATTAAATTTATTGGTGGATATATATATATGTATACATCAAATTCCCATTAACTAGAGTTATGTATGTTTCATGCTGGAGTGATCAGTATTAATTATTAACATGTTAAACCATTCATTAAAGGGTGGGATATCTTTATAACCTTGTAGTGGACATAAAAGTGTTAACTTTAAGTAGACATTGTAATGACCTTTGTCAGAAATATATCAACCGCTAAAGTCCAGAGTTTTTTTTAACCAGACACTCTGTTTTGTGATCGTTCACCAGTGAGTGTAGACCTCACCATCTCAGTTGCTGGTTTCTTACTGAACTCCTATTAGATACATCTCTGACATTGGTAAGTTAAGGGTGTCCCTTCTATCCAAAAAATTAAACCCATACGGTTTTGATTTGTTTTTTAAAAGTCCTCTTCTTTTAGTAACAAAACCAATCTAGCAGAATATTTTTAAAAAGTTCTGAGTTGTCCCCACAAGTTATAAACAAGAATGAACATACATTATAATAAATTAAACAGTATATTTGATTTGATTTATATCATAAAATAGAGAAAACTTTCAAATAAAAGCATAATTGTCTGAGTTGGCCATAAAAGTGATAAAATAGTATGAAAGTATATTTAACTGAATTAAAAGGTATGTTTTGTATAAATAGAAAAATATGTGATTTGATTTGGATCCTTAAATCAGAAAATGTTCAAATAATTACAGAGTTTACAATACTTAGTGAGGCTTTCCTTCACACATTAGGGTAGAAGAAAAAGTGGTCGGAAGTTCAGATTTTCTGGCTGTAAATGTAAGCGGGGTGATTTAGAAACTCATTAGAGGCACAAGTGGATAAAGTAGTAATCCAAACCTGCCCACTAATGGCTTCTTATTGACTACTCTGAAAGGCACTCTGATTGCTAACTCATGTTTGTTATGCTCGTAAAGGGAGGTAACCCTGACAAGTCCACCAATCAACCTCTGTGGTATTCTGCATTGTAACCTGCAGCCAAATAACACTGTACTATCCAAATATAGACATTTTAAGAGCATTTGGATAAGATTATTTCACCAATGTGACCACATAAAATTAATTACCCCGTGAAAAACAGATAATGTCCTGCTTGTCATAATGAAAGTTTCTCTTTTATGGCATAACACTGCTTGCAAGTGATTACGGTAAACTTTTCTGTTTCTTATAACAGACACTAGAAGACATACTGGAGCCGCACGCCTGAGGCTTAAGTTCAACTATATACCTACAAAAAACTAGCCCAAAAAGTAGACTTACGTAGGAGGAAAGGGGTATTTTGTTTTCTTATGAAAAAAAAAACAGTGGAATCTTACAAGAAAGAAATCCAAAGCCATGGTGGACTGATGATCAAATGATCAGACATTATAAAGATAAGAGTTTTAAGAAACTCCCCGAATTAGAAATCTCATCTTTTCATCTGCCAGAAAGTCCTTTTAAGTAATTCAAAGGTCTCGACTTTGAATCCCTTTAGAGGCAAGCATTTATTCACTATATATACTGAGATAGAGGAGTTTAATTCATGAGGTGAACAGACCTTTTTATAGTATTGATTTTTCTATTTCTTTAGATTCACAAATATTAAATCCCTTGAGTTAAACACCAATCAAACAATCACACATATTAAATCAGTTTATGGTTGAGGAAGTCATTCTTTAAAAATTACCATACACTATTGTATCAAAAAATACTATACTTAGGTATTGTAAGCAGGGCTTTCTTTTTGTTTTTGTTTTATCATTCATTAAGAATAGTATCATAAGATGAAGCATAAAATAAGACATGATATCTCTGTGAAAAAAATGGAAGGGTCCTTTCTACTCTTTAAAATGAATAGCTTAAAAAACAGCCTATAAAAAAACATTTTAATTTATTTATTATGGCTATGGCGACTCTCACTGGGCCTTGTCTAATTTCTGTGATGTGTTAGGTGAGGTGGGCTTGAGTTGGTGTCAAATAATCTCCAATATCAGGGATATATTACTGTTGTGTCTAAGATGGATTATTATGAGTAAGACCAGTTTGTCTGTGAAACTTGTGTCAGACACTGGCTATAGAGATATCAAATAAAGATCCTGGTTTCAAGGGCCTCTGTTAGGGGTTGATGTCAAACTGAAATACCCGGGATTAAAACACATGAGAGCGGCGGAGATGGTGTATCTCTGGGTGTGTATTCATGGGAGGGCAGGAGCACATGGAAGGCTAGGCTAACAGGAACTTGGTAAATTAGCCAGACATATATCCCTGGTATTTTTATAATTGTTAACAAGATTTCTGTCTTGCCCTATCAATTACTGGCTTCAAAAGTCTCCTGCTAGGCGTGTAGAAAGAAAACTAAGGAAGAGATAGTATCTGTGAAAACAACCAGTACAGATGGTGAGAAATAACTGGCATTTGTCTTAGTGTATTTGACGGCTATAGGCTAAATCTGATAAAGGACTATTGTGTTTTACTAAGATCTGTTAGGGACCACAAAACATGGGGCAATGTAAGAACTGGACATGGCTAACTCCCTGAGATCCATGAGCTTTTTCACACCAAAACTTTAAAAAACAAGAACAGGTTTGATTTCAATTGTTCAATTATACAGTGAATAAAAGGGGAATATGAATATTTGCTGCTATTTCATACCTGTTTACTTATTGTTTCATTTTTTTTTTCATTTTTTTTTTTACAACTTTCTTTTAAAAATATGGTTAGAGAACTTGCTGTTGTCCAGATGCTCTTAGATCTATGTGGCAACACGAATCAAACCTTCCTTAATTTGTCACTGTTTTTGTTGCCAGTGTCTTTGATGGTGGTTCCCTTTACCATCATTTAAGGGAAATTAGGTTAAGTACGACAAAAAGCCCCAATCAAACAACAGATTTCGCACTAAAACGCACATTAAGGTGAAGAAAATAAGTATTATTTTATTCAAACCAATTTGTTGTTGTAAATGGCTTGGTATTTGACACCATTGTTAACAGTGGTAATTACTAGCAGTTAAGATTGTCCTGGGGTGAGAGTGTTTACTGGGCCATGTTTCAGCAGACTTTGTCAATATTGTTTATACCTTATCCTGCAGGCTGAGTGTAAATCTCCTAAGGATTCACTCATTTGCGAACTACCTGCACATATATTTCCCATTTTATTTTTTTTATTCCTTTCAAAACTTTATTAAACATTACAAAGTTAATTTACCTATCAGTTTACAATGTTTACTTACCGGTTATGTGAAAGTGTCTGCAGATTTGTTTAATACCATTTTACAGATCTATTTATTACTATATTATCTGTATGTTTAAACTTCCCAGAATATCTAAACAAGAAGGGTGCTAAAATGTCTCCTTGTGGCACCCCATCTTCCTGTAGATAATTCACCCTATGTGCAATCCTTGACACTTCATTAAAACTTTCCTAAGGCATTTCCTCCAGTAAACTGGCTTCTAACATCTGGAAAATCTTGGTGTAAAGGTTAAAGCCTTCCTCTATATGTCTATAAACCAGACTTTGTAGTTAATGATTCGGCTTCAAGTTGATTTCTTGTGTATCTGGCAATTATTCTTTTTTTGCTATTAATGGAAGATTATAAATTTAGGTTAGTTTTTCAATACTTTAATAAACTCTCCCAATCATTTGCCTTTTCCAACAAACAATTTTTTCAAATTTTATCTGTTTATCCCCACACGAATCCGGCCACTGATACTTCTACTGAGTCTCCTTGTCAACCTCCTCTAAATATGAGGAAGCTGCCTGAATGAGCTCCAGCAATCTATTGGGTTGTTTTTACATGGTTTCCTCCTGGTTTTCCACCTCATTCATGTAAGAAATTGACACCCATATAAGTTTAATATTCTTGAGCAAGACATTAAACCCTGATTAACAAACAAAAATAAAACAATAGTTTACCGTTATAATCTATTTATCAAAGCCCATGTCATATCGTGTTTATGCAATGCCTGTTCTTGCAACCCATAACTCTAATGTTTTGGTCTAAAGGAAAGTCAATGAGATAGAAATCATAAGAAAGAAATAAATTCATTTTAATCAATTTGCTTGTTCATTCACAAAAGAGACAATGTATGAATGTAGCAGTCAGGTGTGTAGCTCCAGGACTGATTTGCTGTTGGTGAGATTTCTTGAATACTACAACAACGTTACATCAGCCCAGTTTCACTGTCACTGATTCCAGGCTGTCTAAGTAAATACAATGAACACCAACTAAGATAGCTCTAAACACATATATGTTACAGTTACACCAATCTGCCAGTGACATTGCTTTATCTGAATAGGGCTGGGTCAAGACTTAACAAATGCTACATGTTATATCAGTGTCATTAACCAATTACCATTGAATAAAATAGAACTTAGATGTCAGCAGGCTTGTTTTGTTAGTGTCAATACTTTTCCTGTTCCTGACTTTGTATGCATGGAAACACACAAATGTTTTTATATTTACTAATGGTCAACTTGTAGATTTTACAAAGTGAAGTGATTTATGTGTGTCTTGTTGATCTCCAGTAAATTAGTCATATATAACAACCTTTCTTCACAATCAATTGCCATCATCTCTTTTGTTGGTGTTTTTTTCACTAGTAGAACAGTCCACTTAATATTTGTGTCAGAGTTGATTAACTCCAGCTAATGTTGACAACACATTTGTTCCATTCCAGGAGTTACACAAGACTTGTTAAAACGGGTGCTGTTGGTTTGTTTAATGGACATGTTTTTGACTGCATGATCCGAGACCTCCCATTCATAGTCCATTAGTCTCCACTCAGACTTCTCACAGAAATCTGAGTAATAATAAACCTCCAGCACATGCCTGTATGCTCCCCACCATTGTTGCTAAAGCTGTATTAGTGTGTTTTGTTTATGACAGAGAATTAGTAATATTGATGTAAGTGGTGAGGTTGATCCCCTATTGTAGTGTTCAAACTCTGCCAGTGACTATTATTTCACACTGGTCAGTTGGGATCTATATGGCTAAGAGAGTGTAAGCCATGCTCTAACGAGTAAGTAATACATTGTTGTCGGTTGTTAGCCCCAGATTAGGTGGTTCCTGCTGTTTATTAACAGATTAAGAGAAAGCCAGTAATCACTTGTCAATGAAAAGCCATTAAATAGCCCACATGAAGCAGTTAAGACCACAATAGCTGCATAAATAGTTTGAAATTGTTAACAGCTCATGTTATACGACCAGAACGTGAGTAGGGAAAGGTTGAACATTTTATTAGAGAAATAATTAGGTATTATTTCCGGCAACAGCCCCAAAGACATTTTTTTTGTTAGGGACATTTGGACTTCTCTCGGCTGTAGGGGCTCATGTGAATATACTGTGCAATATGGACACTGAGGAAACGAGTAAGTTGTTTTGTCATGTACTGGAGTCAGTTTAGAAAAATGAGAAGTTTTTGAAAATTTAAGAAAACTATGCTATAAGAAATGTAAGTTGGAAAATCCTTTTAGGCAATGATTTATATTTCCTTATAATTACTTTAACTTTACTATGTATAGAATTGTTTTTTTTTTTTTGTTTTTTTTTTTCAAAAGCAGTTGTGGTGTATTAATTGTATTTTTAAACCAATACTTATACTGCATTGAAACTTACTATAGTTTTTTGTTTTTGGTATTTTATTATACTTTAAATTAATCACAAACCCAAACTGTGAACAGTATTATTCTGCCTGATTCATGGAAGGCACACAAACTGCATTCAGAAAATCATATTAAACTTATTTTCATGATACTCAGTGTTTTTTTTTTTTTTTAAGCTTATATGCATTTTAAATTAATATTTACTGTAGAAATTATCCAATTAGAAAATAAAAACTAGTGACAGAGAACCTATCTGATTGAATTCATGATTAAATTTCTGATTTCCATTTCAAATTTGAGATTTCTTTTGGAGTCTTCTATTGTGTGTTATTCATTGTTGTGACATATGTTCACAAATAAGTAACATGTTTTTTGTGTATGTATAGTTTTTGGAAGAGCAGCTGTGTAGTTTGTTAGCATACCCTTTGAATTCACTGTTATTTAAAGCTCATTAATAGCAAGAGTAATGATCGCTGACTTGCCAACTGTCTCCATTATGTTTTAATCTGTGTTTTGTTTGAATAGAATTGACTGATTGACATTTTGATAGTCTCTCATTCAGTGGATAAAGCCCTGCTGAAAAGACCAACTGTTTGCTGTGACTGCTATAGAGCCAATCAACGTTCGACACAATATACAGGCCTATAACCTGATAATTATGGATTTAAACAGGACTTAAATCTGACATATGAATTATGATATTTATTATAGCCCCTATTATGCAGAGTGGTTTGTTGAAACATTTACTAATTTGAGTTTCATTACTTATTTAAGCAAGTAAGCTTTTAAAGAACATTTATTTATCTACATGTCAAGCTCTGTGCCTGATGGCATAAAATAAAACGGATAAAGTTTTCAAATCATTGTCACGAGAGAATAAAATGAATTTGGATTGACTTTAATAATTTATTAAGATAGCTGAATGTTCATGTGTTTGTAGTTCAACTTGATATACACGGGGGTATATAAGGAAAACACTTATAAGCCAGTTTCCTTACTGATAGAGAAAAATATTTGAATTCAAATATGAACACAATTTATATAGTGAAGTATATTTATTGTACAGAAATTATATGTAAGCTTATACATATACTGTGATCTGATATTTCATGAATATCTGTGCCTTTGTTTGGCAGATTCCAATCATTTTTCAATGATATTTTCTATCTTCCAAATGTAACAAAAGGTTGCATGTGTATTATATTAAGATTTAAACTGAATACATCTTGATAGGAGTCTCATTATTTTTTAAACTAGCCTATTATTTGTGTTCCTTTTTATGTGTTTGTTTAATTTTCATATTCTGGTCTTGTCTACAGGTATTAATCTTAGTTTTAAAATTGAAATATAATAATGACTGCTGTTAGACCGATTTGTAAACTGACTCAGTCATAAAATATTACAACAGAACGGTTAGAAATTCTGACATGCTTCTTTTAAACATATTCACTTAATCCAAGAGGTGGGTTGTATTCTTTTATAGAAGTTAACCATATAACTGAGGCATCAACTGTTACTGTGTCAGCTGTCAGGCTAAGTCACTTAGTGGGGAATTTGATCTCTTGTTAGCATACTAGTACTATCATGCAGGCTGAGTGTGCATATGTTGTGACTGAGTGGGGATTTAATCTGGTTTTAGTATATTGGTACTGTGATGAGTGTCAGGCTAAGTGTCCATATTCTGTGACTTAGTAGGGCATTTGATCTGGTGTTAGTATACTGGTACTGTGATAGGTGTCAGGTTGAGTGTCAATATTCTGTGACTTAGGGCATTTGATATTGTGTTAGTATACAGGTGGTGTTTTGGGTGTCAGGTTGAGTGTCAATATTATGTGACTTAGTAAGGCATTTGATCTTGTGTTAGTATACGGGTGGTGTTTTGGGTGTCAGGTGTAAGTTCCATATTCTGTGACTGAGTGAAGGCATTTGACCTGGTGAAGCACTTTGCCATGAAAGCTGGTAACACTCTTATATGAGTCAGATGACATGAAGTACATCATTAACCACCAAACAGAAGAAATCAAATCCACATTTTATTATAATGGAGAAAGTCTGAACCGAGTGACATAGATTTTGTCATCTATGTATATAAATTGATTTTAATTTGATTATTTAATTTTTCTTTTTTTAGGTCCGATGCAGATTGAAACGGAAGAGGTAGCCAACATGGCAAAGCGCCAGGATTGTGCGGCCTGTAAGAAGAAGATATCTGACCGTTACTTATTGAAGGCATTAGACCAGTACTGGCACGAGGATTGTCTCAAGTGTTCTTGTTGTGACTGCCGTTTAGGGGAGGTGGGATCTACATTATTCACCAAGGCCAACCTCTTACTCTGTAGGAGAGATTATTTAAGGTTAGTTTATTGGACATCGAACTTTGTAAGAATACTTGAGCTTTTTTTTCTATCCACATATTTCTATTTCACGCAATTTTGAAATTAAAGTTACCTGGAGGTTTCATTCCAGGAATTTTGCTACAATTTTCATTTGCATAAATCAAACTTCATTTTTATCAAAAGAGAAAGCATCAGGAAAAACCATTACTGATAAATTTACATCACATTATTTTTAATATGTCATGTGATTTAGATTAAATATAAAATCACTAGATATATGACAGTTATGTCCTCAATAAAATTTTGAAAACAGTAAAAATCAACTCAGCGAGGGTCAGTAATGGTGGGGATATATAAGTCCAGCATGAATGCCAGTCAAATATATTGGCTAAATCTGCCTTGTCAGTAGGTTTTAAACTATTGGACAATTTAAATGTTTTTAATTGTAATATTATTAAGAAAATAGTGAGATTCTCCTGGGATATCGAGAGACCTGTCGAAACCCTTTCAGGAGTTTGCTGCTCACATCAACACTTTCAATGCTCGCTCAGTTTATCTCAGCTTACAATATCTGGATCAATGTATTACATATCTGAAAAATCTAAGATCAGTATGTTCAAATTTTGCCATATTATATTTTGTTTGCACTGGAGCAAGATTAACTTTCCAACATAGCAGAACACTTAGAATTTATTTTTATCAATCGCACATTTTTTCTTGACAGACTATTTGGTACAACTGGTTATTGCTCCGCCTGTTCCAAAATGATTCCAGCGTTTGAAATGGTCATGCGAGCAAAGAGCAATGTCTATCATTTAGAATGTTTTGCTTGTCAACAATGTAACCACAGGTAAGTTCACTCAAGTCGGAACTGGGGTGGAAATACATTCTAGTTAGAATGGAGGAGATTTATCAAAACAAATAAAATAAAAACTAATCTTACATTGAACTTACATTTACATGTTTAAGGCCGAATGGTAAGGTCCTTCTCTGATCAGTCATTGGTGTCCAATGCATTGTAATTTTGATTAGGTGCATGTATGAAATATCCTTTTTTACAGAGAGAATTTTAATTATTTGTACTGACCTGCCCCCTGGTTGTGTGGTAATCAGTCCTGTAACTGTGTTTCTCACAGCCATGTATTCAGGATTCTGTCTATCCATAAAGAATGCTAGTCGGTTTACATTGATATTATCAACGTTTTCAGTAGTCACAAATTCTTCAATTAACAGTAATGTAACAGTAATGTCCCCTTACAATATTTCCCGATATTTCTCATAATGTCTACTCTTGAAGTGGGGAAGGATTTCATTAATATTCTACAGATTCAATCAGCTGGAGCCATGAGGACATGTATTATACCTCAGTGTTGCAGAGTTATGGCCCTTTACAATACTGCTGTACAATTTAATTTGAATGTCCGATTTCAATAATGCTTAATAGCAGATTTCATAAGGATTATTTGCTGAGGTATATAAAGAATTATTGGTTAGATTGGATTTGGTCAACATCCACCCTTTTAATGTCATTTACATAGATAATTTGTACACAATTAGTTGATGCTTATTGTTTTTTTATATACAAAGCAAAGATTGGATGCAGGGTGCATAAGAACATAAAATATTCAAGTCATGCTTTTATATATATATTTTAAAAAATTGTAAATTGACTAAACTTTTTATTCTTCCATTTCATGTTTTAGATTTTGTGTTGGTGACCGGTTTTATCTATGTGACAACAAGATACTGTGTGAATATGACTATGAGGAGAGGGTGGCCTTCGCTAGCATACCCTACAACTACAACGCTTTATCACAGATAAAACGACAGGCCAATAGTCTAAGTGATGACATATCCAGTGGTTATGGAAGCCCTAGCCCAAACTCACTATAGAGTTCACCCAATAGAGGACTGTGTTAGAGATAACCAATCAGGGACTGTGTTATATATAATCAACCAATGATTATCTTACACACAGCCAGTGCAACCGCAAGAGGCCCAACCAATCAGCAGTTGTGTTGCATTTGACATTAATGAGCTTCTGTTGATGTGAGCTAGTTTTGACATTCATTCATTTTCTGTGTGACAAACATATCTACATAACAGAGCTTATTGAGAGGAGAATCGAATTCTAATGAAAAGAATGATCAAACTTTGTGTTTCTTGTTGATCTCTTTGATTTGTGCTGTGTCTATGTTAAAAAGATGTATGCGGGGGTTGATGGAAGGAAAACAAAGCACAGGACCCGTTGAGTGAATAGACCCTACTCAAAAACAAGCATGAAATGTGGAGAACTCTGTCTATTATTTGTCCTGAACCCTCATCAAATGAATTGACAATATTGCACGCTCTTACTTGGAATAGAAAAATTGAACTGAATCAGATTCAACAAATAATTCAGGCATATGGCTGTACAGCACACTAAAACACGCTTTTTACATATATTTCCATTGCATAGAACCCGTTAGCACAACAGTCCTTAGAAGTTTGGAAATGAAAACAGGTGTTATGAGGAGAGTTTATTGAAGTAAAGATAGATGAATGGCTTGAGTGATTATTATGAAATCTTGTTCATTATTTATCATGTAAAAGATGTTATGTACTTGTTGAGATTCTCTGTATATAGTCTTCTGATTGTTAAAGGATTTATCTGAGCATTGAATAATTAGTGCTGTTTTATCACTTTTTTGTTGTTGTTGTTGGAAGAAATCTAAATTAAGTATTTTTAAAAACCTCTGCACTACATATTTATTAGCCAGTAGAAGTCTCATCTGCCATTAGCACCTGTCACATCTCTCAAAATTCCTGTCTCTGAGTTTGTGCTCTACAAACATCTACATGTACACTTCCCATCATTCATTTTAATTTTAGCACCAAGTGACTTCCTATGTCATGTAAAGCATTATCTGTTATGGGGATAAACAATTCTCAAGTGATTAAATGGTAAAACAAAGCACTAATTTACAGGTAATAGGTAATATTTAAATGAATTTAAATTAAACACAAGACCACATAGTAGTTAAACTGAAATACATTCAGCTGTTAACTATTTATTTATTACACCCATCATAACATTTAATTGCCCATCAGGCAACTCTGAGGTGAGACTTTGTTATATTACTTTATGTTCAATCCTTATTGATCATTTCACTATTGCATGTGGCAAAGCATTTGATTATTGACAGCATAACATCAGACTGCCTTTTACATTTCTCTTCACATATATCTGAGTCATAATTATGTTTATATTTGTTTGTAAATATACTACGTGAGTAATGGTAAATCAACAAATGTAATGTTGAATACTTAGCATAAGCAATTTAAAAGAACACAGAAATCCTTAATAACACTTTGTTTCTATCTACAGGTATGTCAATTTGGGCAGCATTTTAGCCAATAGTTCTGGGTTTTTTTATGTATAAAGAGATGATCTGAACTCTTAAGAAGTTGAGAACACAATTTTATTTCAACAAAGCTTTTTAAAAGTATTATTAGTTTCAACATTCCAGTGGGTTTTGTTGTTTGTATGTAAATAGTTTGCAGGATTGTATATTGTAATAATTTACCTTTTTTTCTATAACAATTAACTTTAAGAGTCCCATGCACTGTTTTCTGATTAATTGATTTTTTTAATTTTGCAAAAATGTTAATTGAATTCGCTATTTTGAAACTTACTTAAGTGGTGATCTAAAAGTGTTTTTTATTTGATTTCAACGTTTGGGAAAATATTTTTATGCTGAGTGAAACACTCATGGAATTCAACTAGATTTATCTTGCCAAGTATTTTATATTTCTCAGAAGAATATCCTTTAACCTACTATTTTATTTTTTACACCGCCTAATTGTTCTCTTCCATCGTGTGCCAAATATTATAGTCTTTGCTTGTACATAAGCTGTAAAATTCATTCACATAATAACTTATTATTTAAGTTAAAATATGTATTTTTGTCTTTTTAACTGCAAGTATAATCTACCTTTAATCCAAGTTGATGATGGTATAATAAATGTGTAATCAACTAAAGAATCAGATCTTAATTAGCTCCCTTGTATTGTTGCATTTACATCTGACTAGGTCCAACTTATATAGGAAAAAGTTTCTTGTCTAATCCTTCAGTACCAATCATTAGCTTGTCAATCTCAGCTGATGTAATCCTTCAGTATCAATCATAAGATTGTCAATCTCAGCTGATGTCATCCTTCAGTACTGATCATTAGCTTGTCAATCTCAGCTGATGTAATCCTTCAGTACCAATCATTAGCTTGTCAATCTCAGCTGATGTAATCCTTCAGTATCAATCACAAGATTGTCAATCTCAGCTGATGTTATCCTTCAGTACCGATCATTAGCTTTTCAATCTCAACTGATGTAATCCTTCAGTACCAATCATTAGCTGGTCAATCTCAACTCATGTAATCCTTCAGTACCAATCATTAGCTTGCCCATCACAACTGATGTAATCCTTCAGTACCAATTATTAGCTTGTTAATCTCAACTCATGTAATCCTTCAGTATCAATCATAAGATTGTCAATCTCAGCTGATGTAATCCTTCAGTACCAATCATTAGCTTGTCAATCTTAACTGATGTAATCCTTCAGTATCAGTCATAAGATTGTCAATCTCAACTGATGTAATCCTTCAGTACCAATCATTAGCTTGTCAATCTCAACTCATGTAATCCTTCAGTACCAATCATTAGCTTGTCAATCTCAAATAATGTAATCTTTCAGTACCAATCATTAGCTTGTCAATCTCAACTGATGTAATCCTTCAGTATCAATCATTAGCTTGTCCATCTCAACTCATGTAATCCTTCAGTACCAATCATTAGCTTGTCAATCTCAACTCATGTAATCCTTCAGTATGAATCATAAGATTGTCAATCTCAA
>JARFOD010074964.1:0-21056 GCA_031763545.1 Mopalia muscosa
TTTGAACAGATTCTAGTTCAGAAAATTTTGCAGGTTGAAGCCCGTCCGGGAATCGAACCCACGACCCTCAGAGTAAGCCACCGAATCGCCAGCAGTAAATGCCGGCCACCTAGACCACCCAGCCACCCGGCCTTCTAAGTAGAACACCATGGCAACTGAAAGCAAACCTCTTTTCTCGCCTCATACAATCGACCGAGGGAGTATTCTGCAGGGCCATGGCCCACCCGCTCCCTCACGGGGCTGAGAAGTGCGTTTAAAACACAAAAAAAAAAAAAAAAAAAACGGGAAAGAAAACGCATGCAGCTTACTATCCCTGGCCAGAAAAACGGGCAAAATATGTGGATTGTAAAAAATGAGACTCGTTTTTCTTTTCTGAAAATAGTCTGGACAGGGGGCTGTCGGTCTCTCTGCTCAACGGGGAATCAATAAACATGACCTGCCACGAAGTCTTTACCATGGGCAAAGTCATTCACGGGTGAATGATTTTACCCAGCTGTTTGTTTTATAGTTATAAACATGACTTGAAGCATTGTTAAAAAAAAAACCACTTAAAAATCCTCGTATTTTCGTCTTATTGTTGATAATACAACAATGTTTTATTGTCATTCTATTTATTCCAACGGTTATAAATTTATTTCAAGGCGGGTAAAGGAATAGTGAATGATAAAACGGTTAAAAGTGTTGCAATTTCAGTTATTTTGTCGATAATTTATGATAATGAAAAAGGTTTAGAAAGTCGGATATTCCCATAGTGAAGGGAGGTAATTCTGGGAGTCTTTCCAAGTAAAAAATAGATCGCCGCGCTTTTCTGTGTGATCTTTTTTGTCCGTCTCGATGACTGAATGCTGCTTTTTTTGTATATTTTTATTATGTGTACATTTCTGAACTATAGATTTGACACTTTTTTGTATTATGTCAAACCCTACACAGTGTATACATGTAGGTTCAAGTCATTTATGCAAGGTATAATTGCACATATTCTTTGTTTCAATCAACGAATGCATACATGGAAAGCACATGACTATATACATTCGAACAACCCGAGTACCTGTGAACAGTGATGCAGTACAAGGAACACAGGAAGCTATAGAAATCCAGAGATTAAATCTAGATCTGAATAGAGTGAAGTGAGCTGATCTCAATTTATTCAGTATGACCCCATCCCAGCCGGTCTTCATCCTTAATTAACACCTGTCCACTAAGTCGGGCAGGATACTAATCCTTTGTGTTCATAAAAAATGTTTGTTGTGTTATATTTCTTTTGGCTTATATCATCTCTCCGACAAGACATTCAAATTAATTAAACCAAGAATTTAAAAAAAATAAAAAACAATATGGAATTTTTTGTTCACATAATTCTGAAAGAAGATTACCGCGAGCATTGAAAACTTGACTATTAGACTCGGTTAATATAATATATATTTATCTGAAAATTACGTAGGTGCACCACTTCCAAGCCATTTTCAAAGCTTGCGCCCAGAAAAATAAACTATTATGATAAACTATTATGAAAAACTCTTGTTCACTCTATTTATTCATCTGGTTATTTCATCTTTTACAAACAGTAAGGAATTTGGTGCTATAAAAACACAATATGGTTTATTAAATGTATCCATAATGATTTGTGAAGAGTCTGTTGTATTGTGTGCATTGTATGTGCATGGAAAAACAAAATGTTTTACCTCAGCTGCACGGTTACAGTTGCTTTTAAGCAGTCTACATTTATTGACATTAAGCAATCAAAATTATCAAATCATATAAATTCCAAATTATAATAGGTGGAAACAAAATACTCAGTTTACATCCATGTTCTGAAATAACACCCTGGACATAGGGCCAATAGACTGGACATGCAGTTTACACTGAGTAACGAGCGATCTTTAGGTTTTGGTGATTCGAACTCAGGGTGGTGACAAGTCTGAAAGTTTTTATTTCTATATGTATAGTCCAACTATATTGGGAAATTTTCTTTATTCTGCCTTTCACCTGTATGATTTTCAACGGAATTTGGTTGCTTACATAATTATACCGTTGTCCGTAAGAAATTATAACAACACGCTTGTAAATTGAACTATCTAGTTGAGCAAAATGCTGTAGCACAAACATTACAAATGGAGTTTGTTCAGATGAAAATCACACACTATTGAAAGACAGGATAGTGATTTGCCGAGGGGTTACCGCGTAACTGTAAAGTCACAGTTTTATAAGTATGCCGTTAATATGATTTGGAAGTATGCACTATATGAAACTGCTGCTGCATGCAGTTTGATAGTCATTGCACACAGCACACTTATATTTTCAGGTGAAAATGGACGATAACAATATGACACTGCCGACTGTTAAAACATTGGATTACCTTACCTGACTGCAGTTTAAATATCTTACGTGAGTTAATTTTTGTCTGTTTTGACTACAAAATCGATTTTAATATTCATTTTTTTTCACAATCCTTTCAAGTGGTAGCATTTAAACAGCGTACTATGTTATTTCAGCCCATAACGTTTATGCAACCCAATAACCAGGACGGAGACGATCACTGCGCGGATTAATTCTCAGTACACATAACCAATACGCAACCTCCTTGCGCGAATTGTCCGGTTTTTTGCCAGAGCCAATTGTCGGTCTCAGATTAGAAAAACATTTATTCTAGACCTCCTAGTGTACCTCGACTGTTTTAACACTTACTTTTTCACAGAGGTAAGAAATAAATTGGGGACGATCCCTAAATACGTTTTCTGCTCTGGTGTCTTGTCTTTTTCATCTCAAAACAAATAAAAACAATATGTTGAGTATTCCAAGGATTATGCTACAAACCAAATTTTCATGGTCTACAATTCGTCTCCTTCACCTGGAGTCCAGTTGTCTGTAACTAGCCAGGAGGTGTTATTAATAGTTAGTCATAAACCAGTTGGTTATTATACTATTTTTGACTTTTTAAATCTACAGGTTAATTTCCACCGATTCACCTCTGAACAGGTAACATAATTTAATTCATCCTACCTTTATCCTCTGAGCCAATGGATGTATAATCAAAGTCCAGGGCTGAAAACAAAACAGTGATGTTAGTCTATAATCCGACAGCACAAAATGAAGTTTAAATTACACAGAAAAATTGTTAAGTTTGAAATGATCCTTCAGACAAATGCCTCGATTGACATCAAAATCAGCTGCCAGTAGAATGGATTAACTGAGCCTCAGTCTCGTCATCATTAAGATCAGGTCAATTTACAAATAATTTGTAACTAGTAAAATAGTATTTGAAGTAAAATTTAGTCAATTAAAATCTAACCTGGGAGAAGTATGATGTCAAGTCAACAAAAATTTGATGTAGGCCTGAAATGATAAGTTCTGAACACATTACAAAAAAATTATGTTTAGAGTGTGCAGATAACGGACTTTTCCTACCACATTGTATCTGTCTAAAACATTGTTTATTTTCAATAAATGTTCTCCACAATTGGCATTTACACGATATTGCTTCTGATTTATTAAAAAAAATCAAATATTTTGTTCATTTGTTTGATTGGGGTATCACTCAATATGATAACTGATATTACAATGTTTTGTCTATTTCACACAGTTCCTTGGTTGAATATGGAAAAAACCCCAGAAGGAAACCTCGTAAAACCAACCTACAATGCCCGAGCCCCATCGTGTGGCATCCTCCTTTACCAGATCGAGAGGCAGACTAACCCATGAGTGGTAAACCAAAACAGGATTATTAACCCGACACTTGCAATATCCTAAAACAACTTTTGAGGATGGTTTATTGATTGGTTTAAGTGGTGTCATACTCAAGGTTATTTCACTTATGACAGATTGTCCACTTCACACTGTACTCAGCCTTATTCAGTGAGGAAAACTGAGAGGAAACCTCGTAAAAACCACCCCTGTCATTGCCGGAGCCACAACATGTGACAGGTGAACTCGATCCGGTCAACGGTAAATGAAAGCAGGTTCAGTTTAGGATTGATTGATTGATTAGTGTTTTACGCCACATTCAGCGGTATTTCAGCTACGCTGTGGCGTGTCAGTTTAGGAAGCGCTCTCACTGCCACTGAGCCACAGTCTGATGGTTTATTGAATAATGAGTTGTACATAGTCAGACCATACGGCATTAACATTTTACCATGTCTTAACCAGCCTACTACAGTTTCTGTTTACTTCCACCGTAAAAAGCTTTTATATCATAAGTAGTTTGCAGGTTCAACTCCCCATTGATGCGATCAACCAGTGGAGTGACACAGAATTTAAGTCATTTCATAGAGGATTTGCAAATGACAATTACCAAGATGTAAAGCATGTTGAAAAGTTAATTTTCCTCCAGTGCTAAGAAAATAGAGAGTTGCTACTCAAACTACACTTAGCCAGGGGCTGACACAGGGACAGAAGTGTGAGGGTTATCACTTCTGTCGCTGTCAATGAAGCTCAGTTTTCAGGCATTTCTCATCATTGTTATCAGAGACTCTAGTCCGAATTATGCCTTTATTCATCATTTACTTCATACACAAACTTTATTTTCTCACAAATTATATATAATGTTGATATCTAAAGTACTTAGGTTTGTTTTGTTTGATTAGGTGTTACAACGTACTCAAGGGTGTTTTACTAATATGACAACATGCCAGCCAAATGGATGAAAGATCAATTAAAATAAATGTGTAGGATTATTAAGAAAAGACACTTTTATTCAATACACCCGCTATACCATTACCAAATGGACTGTTTAAAAAGGTTTGATACTTCGTTCAACTAACCTTTTATTCAGGAAAAGGACGAAGTCTTATTCCCATCCTGAAACATGAAATAAGAGAACTCATCAATTCAATTAACAGGTGAAAACCATGCATCAAAATTGCTAATTTGAATCCTTCAGACAAATGCCTCGATTGACCTCAAACAGCAACTAATCATCCAATCAAAAACAAGAACTGTCAATGGAATGAACAAACCAGTGAGCTTCAGTCTCGTCATCAGCTCATCACAAGGATAAACAAAAATTGGTGAAATTATTGACAAATAACAATTCTTGACAATGGCTAAATGTTTGGGTGTAATACATAAAAATATAACTCCAGTTTCTGCTGCAATAGTCAATTATCAGTAGGTTTAATAACTAAAGCCATTTCCGATAATTATAATCGAGGTATATCAATGTTTTATATTATTGTTTAAAATGTCGAAATTAAAAATTTAAATGCCATGAATAACCCACTCCAAAGTTAGCAACGGCCAAATTTGTGAAGAAAAAAATAAATTCTACACTACTGGTCGATTTCATTTTCTACACTACTGGTCAGACGATTTTTTTTTTTACACTACTGGTTGATTTCTACACTACTAAACCATTTAAAATGAAAGGTTCCAATGTCTATGCTACATGGTACTTTGAATTAATAAACTGTACATAAACTACAAATAGTTAAAATCATTTGGAATTTAAGTTTGTTTCACAGGTGACTGGGTTAGCTGAATGGTGAAAATGGGGTATAATGTCTTACTCTAGGCCTAGGGCATTTTACTTATAGGACAACCGATTATCCATTTCACAATTACGTCCTTAAATATGGTGAAAAAACCTTTCAATAATTCGGTATATGTTCGCTTTACTATTCATGTATGGAGTGATCAAGCATCATTGCTATCAACCTACTTTCCCCAGCCAGATGATATCCTTCAGACAAATGCCTCGATTGACATCAAATAACAAACTGATCATCCAATCAGGGACAAGAACTGTCCATGAAATGAACCAATCAGTGAGTTTCAGTCTCGTCATCAGCTCATCACAAGGATAAACACAAATTGGTGGTAGCCTTGGGCCATGAATAATAATTTATTTCACGTAACTCTACCTACCACAAAAAGGCAAGATTAAAAAAAACACAGGTCAGGATTTTTTTTTTTAATTGCCATTTAGGGTAAAATGGCGACATTCTTTTGATTACCAATAGTAGCCTACAGCAAGGCCTAAAAAAACACTTTTAAATCTTTTTCTTCAGAGAGTTGCTTTTATGTTTAAAGTCGAAAAAATAAAAAGATTTGTTGGTTTGATTGTCCACTTTACTCTGCCCAATTATGGTGGGAACACCAGGGGAAACCTTGTAAAACCCACCCCTGCCTTTGCCGGAGCCACATCATGTGACTCTCTGCTATACCTCAGGATCGACAGACTCCAAAGTTCACCCAGCCATCATTATCAGCTTGTTTTTTTAAAGAATTTTCCGACAATAGCTGAAAATAATTTTCACCACTAAAGTTGCATAAACTTCTACTACAAACGCGTAAACCCAAAAATGACATAGCTAGCAGGCCTCTCACCAATGGTGTATACGATTTTAGTTTTAAGAGCAAAACTATGGACTCACTTTTTAGAATATATCGGGGGGGGGGGGGGTCGCCGGACCAGTCTCAACTTGTGAACGGTAATATCGAAATAGGCTTAGCATGCGTACACACACTAACACTTTTTAAAGGACTACCATTGCTAAAGAATAATTTAGTCTCCAACGGAATATGAATCGACATATTGTCAGTGTACTACAGACAGAATTGACGGATCTAAATAAACATCTGGATGTTAACATCTTGGTTCAACTTTATATCTAGGCCAGTAATTGAGTAAAGCGGTTTTATGAAACGCGTTCGGTATTAGGGCCTACTTATACTATATAGTTATACGCGTTGGTCCAGTTAATTGTTAGACACGTTAGTAAAGTGAATCACCGATTCTGCAATGACTGTTAAAAGTCCATAGAATAACATTTGACATTCAGAATAAAAGCCGACCTTCTTGCTTACCGCCAAGCTTCGACTGTACAGTGAGGTGGGAGCCACGTGGTGGTGTGTGAAATACAATAACCTAAATGTGATACGGATAACAAATAAATCTTTATTTATACTTGACAATTTTTTCTGCTGCGATTTAAACAAGAGTAATATGTATTTTAAAAAGTTGAGTAAATTAATTTCTTTTTTTGCACCAGCGTTTCTTTATAAATGCTAATGACACACATTTCAGTGCTCGTTCGTTTCGGTCCACAGAAATCAATTTCAACTAACCTTATGACGTCATACTTTTTGCTTTCAAGATATACAGCCTGGCGGGAATCAGAGAGAGAGCAGATTTCGTGTTGATGTGTTTTGTACGTATATAGCAGTTTTTTTAGAGGTGCCTTTAGTGGCTTGAGACTAAATTAAACTATTTAGTAAAATGTGCGTGACGCAAAAGAAATTAACTCAGCCTTTGTTTTCACGCTTAAAGAGTCTTTTTTGCGGAACCAAAACTAGTGTCCAACGATTGCAATTTGAATCAGACAGGCACACGACACAATCAGGATAATGTTATTTTTGGTCGCTATATGAAGAGAATAGATCTATACTCCTCATATAGCGACCAAACATCTATACTCTTCATATATCGACCAAACATCTATACTCTTCATATAGCGACCAAACATCTATACTCTTCATATAGCGACCAAACATCTATACTTTTCATATAGCGACCAAACATCTATAAGCTTACTCTTCATATAGCGACCAAACATAACATTGTGTCGTGTGCCTGTGGCCTAGGCTTCATGTATATCACAGGCATGTTATGTTTGGTCGCTAGTTAAAGAGTGTATAGTGCAGATAAGGTACATGTATGAAACAGCCAGTTTCAACAAACTGCCAAAATAAATATAAATAAATACAATCCCGCTTTTAAACTTTACCTGACTATTCCCACAGCTATTTAATGTCTCTTCACGCATATTTCAGTCTCGTAACTTCATTAAAAACTATCATGTTAAACCGTAAAATAACTTTTTTCTCAAATTCTGCAAACACTTTGAGGTGAGCCAGTAAGACGAATAACTGCTCACACTGCAAGTGTACTATGAAGGTGACCCAGAAATAGTGCAGCTGTCTTGTATTTGTGACAGGCTCTGGAAAAACATTGACCAATCTGAAATCCCAGGAGAAAGTGGACAGTCAGTAATCTTTGTTTACAAGATTCACATTAAGTGCCTAAATCATAAATCCCAATCATGATCGGATGTACTATTTCTAGGTCATTTGTGCAGCCCATGCTGTAGCAGTTTGTCATCTGACTCGCTCACCTCAAAGTGTTTACAGAAAATAAGCCATTTTACGCTTTAAAAGATTTTTCAATGAAGTTATGAGACTGAAATATGTTTGGATATACATAACATAACTGTGGGAAAAGTCAGGTAAAGTTTAAAAACGGGATTGTATTTAATTTTTGTATTTTGGAAGTTTGTTGAAACTTTGTCCCACTACCTGTTCAGCTGTACAATAACAATTTGTCAGGACATTTACACTTACCCCTCATTCACTCTGTCAGTTTTTTTTTGTGCTGAGCGATTTTAAATTAGGACCTTAAATTGTACAATCCATCACCTCTTACTTTAAACAGCTCATGCTTACCTTTAAATTAGTTGGTTGAAAAATCTAAACTTCGCTCTCCAACAGCTTCCACTCGGCCTTCAAAAACATCTTTTTGCACCTTCCGGTGATCATGTGGTACAGGCATATCTAAAAGTTTTTTAAAAAAGTCAGCACAGTTTATCATATTTAAACTGCTTCTAAGGAAGAAAAGTCATGCCATTTGGTTTTATTTTCACAATTGTAATTTTGTGAAATATACAGCACTTTTCACATAGGCTACCATCTTCACAATATTTAAATCGAACTGTTGTTCAAATTAAGGAGCACTATATAGGATAGCTATAGCAGCTCAAAGCTGCTGCTCTGTACAAATGAATTGGTTTGCGAGGAAAATGTGCTTTTTAACCCTCTTTTAGCTGCATGCAGCTACATTACTGGATCAACCTACCCTCTCCTACCAGCTTATGTATTATCTAGAGGTATAGCCTTATAAATAAGTAATAAGTAGGAGTCTGTTGAGGGTTGTGCAGCTCTTAGGTTGGTTAATTATAAACTTTGCATTGTCAGGCTTGTATACATATAGTAACGATGAAGACATATTTAATTCTCTGCCCTCCAGGACATGTCCACAGTCTCTTCAAGGTACAAGACTTGTCATTCGTTGAGTCAAAAGTCAAATTTCACAAATTTTCAATTGTGGCGGTGGTTTTTACAAGGTTTCTTCCCGGTTTTCAACCATAATACGGCAAGGAACAGTGTGAAGTCAAGTAGACAGACCGTAGTCATATAAGTGAAATACTCTAGAGTAAGTCGTTAAACCCCAATCAAACAAACAAACAAATAAACAAACAAGAAAGTTTTGGCCCAAGACTTGGGATTTAACTAAGAATAGGGTTGCAGTCTTGCATTATTTTCTTGGATGCTAAGCAGTATTCATTATTCAAGGTATTTCTTAATGGGTTTTAAATAAGATTAAGTGATTTAAATTGATTGAATTACAAAGATGATATCGGTACTATTAACTATCTGTAAAAAAATCCTGTATTATTACGACATAGGCAGGGGAAAGTCCATTCGGAACAGACCTTGGCAGATAATGACAAGTCCACACCAGAGATACACAAGGCGGTTCATTGATGGGAAATTCAAAATGGTGACAGTCAACTTTAGCAAATGTTCTCTTTAACTAACTCGTCTTCAGGCAGCGAAATTAACGATGATAATTTGTCTGATGACCAGCATTTTTATGAAGGTTACAAACAAATATTGCATATGAATAATTGAACAGTAACAGATAGTCTGCAAACAATTTGTATGGGAATTATCTCATGTCATTATGAGCCCCAGGTTGAGGAAAGTGACACCGACATTGTCAAAACTTATCCAAAAGAAATATGATTAAAAAAAAAGGAAGAATTAGAAGAAATTATATATTCAGTCCTCCATGTTTCATGAAGAAATTTGACAGGTTTAAGTCTTTAACTAAATACATGTTAGAATGAGCTTAAATTGTGTCTATCTGCTAGGTGTTTTACTGCTAATGATTTGAAACAAGTGGTACTCTAAATTAATCGGTAGCAAAATGCAAATTTAGACTAACACTGCAAACAATTTGGGAAACCTATAAATCAGTCCTGCTTAA
Organism: Mopalia muscosa; assembly: GCA_031763545.1. NCBI lineage: Eukaryota > Metazoa > Mollusca > Polyplacophora > Chitonida > Mopaliidae > Mopalia > Mopalia muscosa. Next base: position 10,040 of record JARFOD010074964.1, read on the forward strand.
CTCTGCATCAGATCTGGCAAGCCGCTGACATTGATTCGGTGATATTTTAGCCTTTTTATATAGAGAAAGTACCTCATGATGAAAATATATACTTTTCTATACCTTGACTCTTTTTCAAGGTTATGGCCATATTAATTTACAAACGTACATTTTTTTTTTACATGTTCTACAAGGATATTCCATCTAAATAGATCCACACGTGAAACACATATTCCAGAGGGAAAGAGTTAAATACATGTATATTTGCATAACCATGTGAAGACCTTGTTCAGTTCTCACGAACCACCATGCAGGTGTTACTGTACACATGCACAAGTTTGGTAGAAACTGTAGACTGTATTGCTCATTTTGGAACACAAGTCATTCTAAATAAACTTCTTTTATTGAAAAAATATTTGTTATAATTATCTGCAAGATATAACCTAACAAAATAAATGTTGCTTGAATGTGTTTTCCTTGCTCTTTTGTGGAATTGTGGGATATGACTAGTAACTACATACAATGTGTTGAGTTTGATGGACTCTATACCTTGATTGATTTAACCGGGGTTGTGTCCTGTGATTAACTGTATCTGGACACTGGTTGTGGGCAGTACTAGGTGGTTCCCTGTAGCCATTATGACTGGGCTGGCACAATGACAAATGTGAATCTGAGGGATGACCAAATAAATCTTTCATTCCATTTAAAATCTTAACTGAAAACAACCCAAATAAATATACCTTAAAGTTTGGACACTCTAATTTTGGGACAGTCCACAGAAACAACATGTAAGACCCTCTGTGGTTAAGCTCATTTCTCTGTCCGAACTGCTAGAAGTTATATTTAAAAAAATACAACAACAATCCTATAAACGAAACGATAGGAAAAGAGAATACAACATCTACAGGCCTTCTGATTTGAAGTGTGCTGTCCTATGCTTTGACACACATCACTTGCCTCAATTTTGTAATTTCTGTGTAGATTGCTGGGTTAATGTACACATGTACACAATAAATTCATGGAATTAAATGCTGTTTAAGATTTTTAATGCCTGTTCAGTTGACCGAAGCTTATTGTTAGTATCGGTTTTTAACTCTGAATGTAAGGGCCATAAAGTTGCCCAATGCCTAGGCTTTTTGCAAATGCATTCTGGATTTGTCTTGTATCTATCAGTGACACAGTTGAAATCTTAATACATAGACTTTCACTGATAGGTGTTCTCCTGATTGCAAGTCCTTTACACTTCCATGCATCTACTTTATAAGGATTCCTTCTGTGGGCCTATTGTATGGGTAACAATAACCCTGATATTGAAGAAACTTTAGTAATCAATTGTTTTATTTATTTGTGTTGGTAAGCAATACTAGTCTAACACTTAGCTCTACTATTTAGTGGTGCGAAGGTACCAAAACTTATCAAATCAACTAATGATTTATTCTGATATAGATTTGTAATTCCCTTTTTTGATTGTCATATGATATGCAGTGTAATTGTGTAAAACACCAATCAAATAAAATACAGTACATTGAGTGAAATAATGGGCATTATAAAATCAAAGCAAGCGAATAAATGTCATGTAACTATAAAAATAAATTGCTTGAACTTGTTTGAACTGGTTCAGTCCGGTCTGCGACCTGAAACTCCTAGGATTTCTTCTTTTTTTTTTCTGTTGCCATCTTAGCAGGGTTTTATTAAATTTGAGCCCTTTTTAAGACAAACCAGTTAATTGGGGTTGACATGAACTCTCAGCAGGTAAAAAACAATTCTTCGTTGGCTTTTACCCAACTCTATCTAATATTTACAAAGAAGTTTGTGTAGGGATCAATATTTAATGGAACACAGGATAAACGGTAGCACAACATCTAAGGTAAGTGGCTTCCTTTTGTTGAGGGATTTTGGCCTCTTCTTTTTTTTTGCTGGTTTAAACCCCAATTCCAGAGATGCTATGTCAGCACTCTGCACACATAAGCAGTTCAGCTAGAGTTTTGTGTTAATAAGTGATAAGGTAAAATAATAAAGGGAAAGCAATGAGAGTGGAGCACAAGTTGTTATCGTGTGATACTGTCAGTTTCTTACAGAAAACTGGCTGATACATTTAGCCTTCATTAAAGTGGGCTTTAATTTTACAAGTAATTGTGGGATAAGTAGATAACCAGGGATGAATCGAGTGGTAGTCTGGTTTTTAGTTAAATAATTGAAAATATATATTTTTTTTATCCCATTAGACTCTTATATTAAGATGGAAAGCAATGGTCCATAGTTCAAATGCTGGAGGTTTGGGTATAACATCTCAATGATTTTTGTAGGGGATAATCACACGGACAGCTTGGATTTCACATGTCTGCGGTCAGACACAGCAGTCAACTTAATATAGAATGGGGAATTGCACATTTAAAAAAAAAAATTTTTTCTACAGATATCTCCTCTTTAAAAATGTATTTATTTTTATTAAAAAATTTCATAACTAGGTTAGAAAAAAGGTATTGAAACACTGCTAGTAAGTTTAGCCACATACTCAAACTGGTTTACTCTTTCAGTCCCGGATTTCGATCATAATGAGGCAAAGAACAGTGTGAAGTGGACAATCCGTCATCATATAAGTGAAATACCCTTGAGTACGACGTTAAACACCAATCAAACAAAGAAACAAACATCCTCCAGTGATAAATAAAACAGTATTCCTACCTGTTACAAGGGAAGAAAATAAAATACAGTATACTTAGTGTATATGTCTAGTTGAAGTGCCTTTCTGGTTGTACATGTTGACAATTATTGTAGATGTGTACGAATACGTACACGAAATTATAATGTATGGAGCCACCATACATGTTTGTATATAAAACTTGTGTCTGTTAGTTTCTTAAAAACATGAGTATATTCCTTGGTTTTAAATGTCCACAAGCATTAATACAAATTTTTTTTCATCTGACAAAACATGCTTTAAAAATGATTTTTAGATAAAACTCGATTTAAAATAATGAAAAACCTAACCCGCTTGATTGGTAATAAGCTTTAAGATATATGCGTATTAGCCGTATTGTACAAACCCAGCTACATCGTGACTTCCCTAGAAGATCTTTACTAGCCTGATTTGACTAAACTGAAACGTAATTGTTTTTGGTAATTGAACACAATCAGCTTTATTCATAACCACGTTCTTTTTTCATAAATTTGACATATTTTTACCTGTAAGCGATTAATTAGTAGAGATGTACTTACTGTCTTCAGGTGAAAATGCTTTAGGCAACAAGTCAATTTGTTGTTGACTTCCTCTTACTTTACCAAGGACACTGTACTAGCTATTAGTGAGTGACATTCATGTAAAAAAAAAAAAACCAGCTTGGCAGCAGTCGACAACAACAAATGACATCAATAATATATTTATCAACAGTGAAAGAAGACAAACCTATTTTGTTTGTCTGATTGCTTTTTAACATATACTCCATGTTATTTCAATTTTATTGGCAGTAATTGGAGCACTTCCTAAAAAATTTATATCATGTGTTCTTTAATTTATATCTTCACCTTTCGTGCGACATTTTTGATAAAAAAAAAAATATGTATGAAAAAAAGAAAATGATTCCATAGGTAAAGTTCCTAAATTTAAATTCTGTTGTTCCAAAATTTCGGAGCTACCTGGCTGGTGAAACAAAGCCTACATGTATTAGGCCTATATCAAGTAAGATATAATGTGAATTTTTTGTTTTGGGTTAGGGTTGATACTAAAATAACCCTTATCCTAACTCGACAACTCAAAACCTAACCATAAACTAAACCTAACCCTAACAATAACCCTTAACCTGACACTGAAATTGATGTCCTATCTTACCTGGCGGACTGACCATTTATTTTCTATTGGGCCAAGATAGAGTTATTATTTTATTTACATCACATGATGCCCAAATGAATGTCGTTGGAAGGTTGTTATTTTAAATTTTGGTATACATGTGGTATAAATCATTTAAGACCATATTTATTATGAAACTAACTGCAAATTTGGTTGCTTTTAACAGCTCAGACAGACTGCTGTTGCACTTTTCCTACCTTTAGAGCTTTTTTTTCTGGCCTTCGAGACTATGGAACATCCCAATTTGGACTGTACAATTTCTGCAGCGGCGACTGGTTACACAGATCAATCATCATTATCAAACCCCCAAAATTCAAAGTAAAATAATTTTAAAATTATTTGGAATCTTGTGCCTTGGCGCCTATTTAAGTGCTCTTTCATGTTAACCGCACAACCTGGCTATGCCACTGGTTTCTTTGGTAAAAAAAAAATGGTAAAAGTCGTTTTAAAAAAAATGATTTCAATAACAGATCAAAGCAATAAAATATAGAGGACGACCACTGAAAGTCATTCACGTTTCTATTGAGACTTACGAATGATCTTCTTGGGACAAAATTGTATTTTGAATCAACAGAATGAGGCTTACCTCATAGAATATTTAAACCAACATCTTAATTGTTACAGAATTAAAAACATCCAGTTTAAACCAGCGCTGTAGAGATACATGTGATAACTAGTGAACTCGAGGCACAATGTAGGCCACCATTATTGTCTGTATCAATGTATTAGCACTGCTGGTATGCCTCGAGGTATATTTATTCAGAAATGGTAATTTTAATATGTAAGAGCTGTTTTTCCTTTACAAATTTTTTGCAATTTGCAGGCTTAAATCTGTTAATTTATTAATGCATGAAGTAGAGAAATTAGTTCCTGCTCTAGATAAAATTTGTTCTTGAGTTGTAAAATGAGTAAACCAGAGAAATATCGAGATGTGGTAATTTAGAGTATGTTTTTGGTCCACATTGGCTGGTCTGACAGCAACCAGCAGAATGTCGTGTGTTTTTGGCTTTATTCGCTGACCAGTTTTCCTCCACAATAATGCTGGCCAATGATCTGTGATTGGGAGTAAATCCTGTTGATCCAACATCGGATTAATAAATTCCCAGTTACCGGATATTAAACTCTACCTTACCTAACACAGTCACTATTAAACCGACACTTTTTTCCTTACATTGTTTATGTAGAATTTTTCTCAATTTTCTTTTTGTCCGGCAGACAAGCAATTATGATTATAAGTATAACTTGTCCATATGTTACTGGTCCCCCAGACTTAAATCATTATGAGTAATAAAAATAATTATAATAGTAGAAAAAGCACAGGTCTGAGAGATCAGTAGTTGGTGTAAATGCCTGGTCCCTTATAGTTTTTACAGTTAGGAACCTCAGGTACAGTTGTATTACAGTGGGAATTTGGATTTCTGCATAATGTAACTGTATAAGGCGGTCAATCTGTTTATGACATTTGTGTATATATGTCCTTTGACTGTCTTTATCCTTTCATGTGTTTGTTTGTTAGCAGTGGTGTTAAGGGACATATCATTCACTGCCACATCATTATATTGGTGAAACAACTCTACTAAAAGTACTGTGTTAAACTTTAATTAAACAAACAAATTACACTGTATATAAAAAATAAATTCGTTTACGTAGGAGTGTTGATTAATTAAAAACAATCAATCATCCCTTGTCTAGTTTATCTTCCTACAGATTATAATCTAGATAACTTCCTTTAATGCCTTGACAAAATGCAATAAATTTTGTGAGCTTCATAATTGAATGAATAATTGCCAACAGTATGGTTTATAATTTGTTTGGTTTTATATTAGTCGGTATATTGCTACTTTTAGTACTATTCAACTATTTCAGATTCAATTTGTTAACAGATTTAAAAGAGAATTGGTTTTATGTGCAGCTGTATACCATCACCACATTTTATAGTGATTTACTGATATACAAAATTTCACTATAAAACATTGTCCTGATTTATGACCAAGCCAACTATATCCTATATTATGAAAGTAAGACAGTGACAGTTTGAAACAATTTCCTTCCTACATGTTACATTGTATAAAAGAAATACCCTTTGGGGCAGTGTAAAAACAATTAATAACATTGTCATGTGGTTTTTGATTATTAACTATTGTGTTGGAAAAAGCTGTATCTACTAAACCTTAATTACCATAGGCAAGCAAATTTTTTTCTCTAAATTAATTCAGTACGACGACGTTGAACCCCAATCAAACAAACAAACATCTCTACATAAAAATGCATAAATTAGGTGAAGCACTCAAAAGCTGGTGCCTGATTTCTGACCTAATTAAGTTGTTAATTTACATAAACAACTTTTTAACAGCAGTGTATAAACAGGACATACAACTTAGCCATTTTATATCTAAGTTGTTTATATATTTAAAAACAAGTTTAATTAAGTGACTATGGACACTTGTAAGACAACTGACCTTCATGAGGCCCCCTTGTTTTCCTCATTTTATTTTGTTTGCTTGAAGATCATGCACTGGCAGGGAATTCATTATTTTGTGTTTTGTATTTTGAATTTCAGAAAAGATGATCCCTGACTTGTCCATGACACCCCAGAGCTCTCCGAATGTTTGTCTTTGCTACAGCAAACTTTTATAAAAAGTCATCATTTTATCCATCTTCAAGTAATTTACACAGGTAAACTATTTATTTTTCACTATACATTTAGTCATTTACCATTTATTCAGATGACAATTTTCTATTCATGGGCCAGCATTAAGACTATGAATTGTCTATGATATTACAACTCTTCATGTATGTTATCCCTGAGATAAACATCCTGAAACCATAATACTGTTTTACTTTCTTTTCAGAAATTTCAGCATTATTTAGAAAATTGAACAATGTATTAAATCATTGTTTTCAATGAATTCATGCAACACCAGGTTTTAACCATGTTAGAATTTGAGCCCTTGAAAAAACTTATAGGGGGCCAAATTGATATTGTCTTCACTACTGATGATGACAAAATAAAATGTCGAAACATCGAGGAAGGTGGAGCACAAATGAAGCTCTCTGTCTTTGGAATTACATTACTTGTGTATTATACTAAACCTATCAGTCGAACAAAAGGTTTTCAAATGCTATTGGCTCATTGTGTTTGCTTGATGAAGTGGGCTTAGTTTCTCAGGATATGCTCTTACTACCTCTGATGATAACAATAAAGCTAAAATTAAGAAAAAGGAAGCAAAATTGGATCTTTTTAGGGCGATTTTGTATAAATAGCAAGACCGATCAAAACTGTTCAAATATAGAATGAATATATATGATATGACAGGTAGATGTCATGTCATATATATGACATGTAGATATCATACACCTGTGTTAATGAGAAATTCTGTTTTTTATATAGTTTATTATAGCTTGTGTCACTTTGCACTTGGAACATATATTGTGTGCATATCAATGCTGTTCTATCTATACTACTGAAGGTAGACCTAGTTATTGATCCATTGTATATATCATGATGCTATAGATATTTTCTCCAATGCTCTATATGAATTAATTTACACTTGGTTACCTGTCCACTGTAGTATTTTCATATAAATTGCTCATTTACAATTATTGTAAAAACACCGTTTTGCAGTTAATAGTGGTTTATAAAACGTAAGTACTCTCTAAGTTTCAAGATTTGGTATTTTATCAAAACACTGATTCAAAGAAATCTGAAGGAATTAATGGTTATACTCAGATGTCACCTGTTTTAGAAGGTTGCATGGCAACATTGTTCACTACAGTATTTACAGTAAGCTTGTCTAATCAAGTATTACTGTGAAGGATGAGGCGTTACCTGCTGTGGTAAATTGTTCTAATTGGTTTCTTGATTAAATAAAGTATGATCTATCAAATGGAGAAACTATAGATCGTACATAATTTATACTTAATGAAGAACAGTTTCTGTAGATCTGAACATCTGCAGTACTATAGGTAATCCATATAACCTGTCCACATGTGATTTATGATTTTTCTTAATTGAGCACTCTCCATACCTTATCAATGTGAAAACCAAAATCAGGAAATAATGTTAAATTGTTAACGAATGTAGGTTGTGTCTTCCTACTAAACAAATACATGCTCTGCTACTAATCAGATAATCAGCCTTCTGGCTAAGAGCAGTTTGTTTGAAGAGTAGAAATACTATCTTTACCTAATAGCACTGGAACAAATTTAACTTTCCAACATATGGAAATGTTTCACATCTTGGTTGTGCTAAGGCCTAGTGTCAATTATTGTTGGAATACATTGCTGTCATATAAGTGAAATACCCTTAAGCATGGGGTAAAACACCAAACAATCAATCAATCAACTAGGCTTTTCAAGGTTAAGATGTTAGGAAAAGGTCTTCCTTTCAAAAAACATAATGCTACTGCTATGGTTAATGAAGCTGGTGAATAAGCTTCTTATATATACATAATTGATATTCCATGGATATGATAAGCAAGTTTTCTTATTTACTCAATACACAAATTAGCTGTTGAGCTATGGCCACTCTTGGGTAGAATGTCCCATTTCCCTCCTATCTCTAGGCTCCATGAGGCCCAGGCCTGTACCGTTGGGGAGAGTCTCCCCATGGTTATGCAAAGTTAATTTAGGATGACTCATTTATAGGTTTCAAAAATTACTCTAAACTAATCTAAATTTGCTTTTTGCTACTGATTTTCACAAATGTTGTCATCCAATAATCAACGAAGATTGTATTTTAAAGCAGTTTTGCTGTGTTTTTCACAAAGGCACATTTATTTATTTAAAGAATTGGCAAACAAGGAGAAAAAAAGGTTGTGTTATCTCACAAATGTTACAGGACCGATTTTAAGGTTATGCCAGAAAAGATTACACAGCACAGACCAGGAGGCCCATATACTGTTTTCAATATTTCTTCCCAATACATGGGATTTTATTTGAACTATGGTTGGCTGGTTACATGTTTCACCTTCAGCTTGGATGATTGTGTCTGTATTCTTCTTACATGCAGCCAACACATATATTTTGTCACCAGATCCTTCCAGATATGTGGGTGGTTGGAAGGGAGCTATCTGTTTCCTTGGTGCTCTCACATCTTAGGGGAAACAGTACACAGATCTGTTTGTGATGTCTCGGCTTAACGTCTTACAATTACCCGCTTCAGTCATTGTTAATGTTGCCAATATCGTCTATGTTGGTTTTCTTCACCTATTGAGCTAACATTCCCTCGGGTCAGTGAAATGACCGTAAGTATGGCGTTAAACCCCATTCAAGCGTGCCTTCGGATCTTCCAGTTGCACTTGTGCTCCTAGAGCAGAGGCAATACAAAATCAATCTGTTGTTCTGTCTTTGTGTTTTTTAATCTTTAAATTGTCCTCTCATGTCTTGCCAGTGACATATTGTCTTTACGTTGACATGAAGGAACATTATATTAAACAGAGCCAAACATTTTATGGTTGTGTTTTTAATGTGACAGTGTTATTAAAATCTTTGTACATTTCTGTTATAAAAGTCAGGTGGTTTGAGCTCAGAGGATGTATCTTGTTTCTGATAATCTGTTCCTTATATATATCTTTGTCTTGCTTCTCGTGTTTGTCCTGTCTACAGTCAGCGTTGGTTGACAGTTGCATTGCTTCACCCATTTGGCTAACAATTTGTAATAGTTGTGAGATAACATTAAATATGGCGTAAAACCATCATCAATCCAATCCAAGATTCTGTATCCATGGCAGCCCTCTGGCTAGGGGCAGTTTGTTTAAAAAGTAGCAAGATTGTCTTTACTTAGCACAGAAGAAAGATTATCTTTCCAAAATTATGGAAATGCTTCACATCTTGGTTGTACTAGTGTGAATTATTGTTGGAATACACCGCCATCATATGAGTGAAATACCCTTAAGTACAATCAGTTAATCAATCTGTATCCATGGTGAATGTCTTACCTCAATGTAAATGTCTGAATTGGCATTAGGACAATGTATTTTCATGATACTGTATGTTAATTAACCCCCTTTGGTGTAGAAATCTGATGTGTTTGCTCAGGTAATGGGCAGATTTACAGGTAAGGGATTACTTAGTCTGCATTATTAACACATCCATCTCTCCATTAGTCTTGTCTTGGATGAATTCTCAGGGTATGCTGTACTCGCTTTGTTTAACACAGATTAATCAATAGGAAGAGTATGACAGACCTACAGGCAGTATATCATAGACATACACTAGAGCCAGCATTAGCCAGGGCCTGATGAAAGCCAATTTTTAACCGGGTTAAGGGCTATAAAGGAAGCACCAGTTTGTGTGCTGAAAAGCTCCACCCCTCAAAAATAAATTTAAATAAAATATTTCTTGCTCACTTCTCAGATTTCCATAAAATCTATGCATATTAACATGTAGCTGCAATTGCTTAAAAAAAAAGAAAAAATTAAATTAAAGATTTTTCGGCCTCAATCATGTCCCAATAGCTATACTTAACTCCTAAATGTTTGGATGGAACAGTGAATAAAAGGTGAGTTTTCTAAAATGTTAATACTAAAGAATGCCATCTTTTTTTAAATAAAACGATATAAAGGATACACACCAAACTAAAAGTCTTTTAATATGTATTTAAAAAAAATTTTTTTTAGTTTAACTTGTATGAATGCAGACATTTAAATAAATGTTCATGGGCCGGTGTCATGAACTATTGTATTTGATCCTCCAAAGTGCAGTGAGGATCATAAGCTGTGGTTTACTGGTTAGCATATCACACAACTGATACTCCTTTAATATTCCACTCCCAAGTTTCAGTCTCCTAGTCCATTTTTGGGTCCGGCAATCTGGGGGGTGGTTTTTCGAGGTTTCCTCTCGTCTTTCCGTTGTAATATAAGTGAAATACCCTTGAGTATGACGTAAAACATCAAACAAACAAACAAACCTAGTCCACCTTAGTGACAGGAGTGTCAATGAGGCTTTTCAATCATATTTAAGTAAGACAGAGTAAGAAGAGGACAGTATATTGTCTTGTATATGTAAGTGAAATAATCTTGAGTATGACATTAAACCCTATTTGACAAACATTGTTTGTTTGTTTGATTGGTGTTTAACGTCATACTCAAGGGTATTTCACTTATATGACGACGGGCACAAATACAGGACATCACAAACAAATCTGTTTCCCGTTACCCTTTAGCTCTGTGAACACGAGGGCAACAGAAA
>JARFOD010074975.1:5948-21055 GCA_031763545.1 Mopalia muscosa
CCCCCCCCCCCCCCCCCCCCCCCCCCCCCCCCCAGTTCAACTCGTGGAGGAGACAAGACAGACAAAACACCGGACAATCATCGGGTGAAAGACAGAGATTACAAAAACATATAGAGCTCGAGTTATGAATATATAGTTTCCATTCAGTTTATAAATAAAAATCAAAAAAATCTATAATATTAACTATTAAAGTTAAATTATTTGATAACAATCAATTCATAAATTCTTATATCACACTCATTTACTGTCTCAAACGTGTTGTTTTCACCATACGACGAACATAACTATCTAACATGAACCGTGATCAATATAATGCACAATTCGTCATTGACGCGGTGAGAGCATTTGCCTTAATAACCGGTCATCTTTGAAGCAAATGTCACGAAGCAGCAATCGTCGGAGGGGCGATTGCACTACATGTATGAGCGGCACAAGTTTGATCAACTATTGATTTTAAGCTCCTTAAAACCTCAAATGCAAAGAGAGTGTAAGCTCGACGAGCCATTGACCACAGCCTTACACGAGAACTAAGAATTCGACTTTGGATTTGAGAGTTTGAGGAAATCCAAAGTCGAATGCCTTAGTTCTCGTGTAAGGTCTCAAATCCAAAGTCGAATGCCTTTGTTCTCGTGTAAGGTTGGGGTCAGTGGCTCAGAGAGCTTAGCAGACTCTTGTAAATCCACTAAACAGCTTAATATAACAAAGCCGTAAAGATTCGCCAAAAATACACTTTTCTAGGTTCTTAATATTTCGATTTTAATTAAGTCATATGTAGCATGTATAACCTTCGCGATCTTATTACCTATTTATTCATCAATAGCTTACAGGTCCCTTTTGTTTCAACTCAGATTGACTCAACCATTCAGTTATGTATGACAAATACGTCACTTTTAGGTCACGGTCGTACATCAATGATCGCTGTAGAAAATATTTTATTTCTTCGTTTCAAATGTTATGGTCCATTCTTGACCGGTGAAACGGTCAAGAATGCGCGTTATTTAATATTACTGCCGAACTCTCGTGTGCCTTCACTTCCACGTGACTAACAATCCAAACAGGTATTTCCTGATGTGTTATAGATATCTAATTATTTCTTTGTAGATATCGACAAACGTTCACTGTTTCGATGTATGATGGGAAAGCTTAATTTCACAGACCGGATCAAATGAATCAGGCATATTGGCGGTTACCAATAAAAGCTTGATCTTGTTCGAACACGGCGCTTGTTTTAAAGTTCATTTGTAAAACCCACATTGATACATTTTTTTCACTTCAAGATTCACAAATGTAATATTGCACGAAGAAATATTAGCTGATTAAACTGTGACAAATTGTTTAACTGCCAGTTTCCTTTCGACTGATCACCTTAAACAAACAGCGTGCATGTCTGCGGTGTAATCTCATCTGCCGTGAGCGGGCAGACCACGTGTAGCTGTCCTCATCCCTAGCCGTCCAGTCGGGCTTTGAATTGAGATCGGGCCTCAACAGATGGTGAGACGTGCTGAGGTAGTTTGGTTAACCGGTATCGGGACGAGTGTGAGATGTATCAACTTAACAACATAGACGATCAAGCAGAATGATGTACAACTCCCCGCGGCTACCAAATTGCCCCAGAAAATCACCCAAACAATTTGATTTTGTATAAACCACCCAGAAAATGGTGATAACGCTGAGTGCATCACACATACGTTAAGAACTGATCAATGGCGATTGTTCTATTAGAAACAGAGTAACATACGCAGCTATTCTTGTGCATGACGAAATAACGACTAATCTTTACAAAATATCACAGCAAAACTATACGTTCAGCCGACTTTGACGACCCCGTGACAGCCATATACAGTTTTTTTATAAAACCACATCAACAAATAATGCAGCACGAACAATAAAACAATCTACAGCATGTTCTTAGTCAACTGACGGCACTTTTAATATCAAAACACTTTACTGGAGGCTTCTGATCTAATAACATATAGTAATTTATAGCACAATTCAAATTCAATATATTGTAATTTAAAACCATATCATGTTAACCATGATCCTCTGGCTAAGGGCAGTTTGTTTGAAGAGTAGCAATGCCGTTTATACTTAGCACTGGAAGACTGGAGGAAAATTAACTTTTAATCAATATAGAAACGCTTAATAATTATTGTTGGAATACACCGCCGTCATATAAGTACAACGTAAAACATCAATTAATCAATAAATCAATCAATCAATAAATCGATCAATCATGTTAACAATGACTTATTTACAGTTGAGTTTGAAATAATTTAAAAACCGTAGTTATTGTAGTATGGCCGATGGGGTAATGTTTTGGTGTACGGTTATTGTACGGTGGCAAGCTGCACGAAGCCAGCCATCCACTTCCACTCATCCGAGAAAACAAGAAACTTTGGTACTATATACGGTGTGGGTAATTTAACGGAAGTATTGACACGATTGTGAATGGCGGTGACATGGTGGAGATGGTACAGTGGAACTGTTTCACGGAAGTGATGACACGATTGTGAAAGGCGGTGACATGGTGGAGATGGTACCGTGGGACTGTTTTACAGAAGTATTTACACGATTGTGAAAGGCGGTGACATGGTGGCGAAGGCACCGCGGGATTGTTTCACGGAATAGATTACACGATTGTTAATGGCGGTGACATGGTGGTGATGTTAACGTGGGACTGTTTCACGGAAGTGGTGACACCATTGTGAAAGGCGGTGACATGGTGGAGATGGTACCGTGGGGCTGTTTTACAGAAGTATTGACACGATTGTGAAAGGCAGTGACATTGTGGCGAAGGCACCGCGGGATTGTTTCACGGAATAGATTACACTATTGTGAATGGCGGTGACATGGTGGTGATGGTACCGTGGGACTGTTTCACGGAAGTGGTGACACGATTGTGAAAGGCGGTGACATGGTGGCGGAGGCACCGCGGGACTGTTTCACGGAATAGATAACACGATTGTGAATGGCGGTGACTGGTGGAGATGGTACCGTCGGACTGTTTCACGGAAGTGATGACACGATTGTGAATGGCGGTGACATGGTGGAGATGATACCGTGGTGCTGTTTTACAGAAGTGATGACACGATTGTGAATGGCGGTGACATGGTGGAGATGGTACCATGGGGCTGTTTTACAGAAGTATTTACACGATTGTGAATGGCGGTGACATGGTGGAGATGGTACCGTGGACCTATTTCACAGAAGTGATGACACGAATTTGAAATAAATGGCAAAGATTAAGTTTTTAAAATTTTATTTTATTCAAAATTCTGTATCTGATAGCTAAAATCTGAAGGCGTTAATTGATACAAGGCTTCGTAAGGACTATGTAGAGTTTTAACATTTTTATTTTGACATCGACTTCTGTGTTTGCTAAGTTGTCCTTATACTTAAATAAATCTCTCCGTTTAAATTTTCTCTCTTCTTGTCGAGTGCGTTGTGGCTATATAGATGGATATAATACGTTGCAATGTACCCCGTTAGGGGATTCAACTTTCCCCAGCTTGGGGTATGTTGCAACGTCTCATTGGAGTGTGTGAATTAATCTATTTCAGAAAGACTAGTTACACTATCAAATCAAATTTAATTCCAGTGTGAAGCTGACTAATGTGCTTATGTACTGTAGTAATGAGGACTTATTGGCTTACATACAGTGTTTCAACATTAAAAGTGATGTAATTTGGCCTGGGCTCCCCTATAGTTAATTTGTCTTGTCCGTACCATATTGGGGCGTAACCACCACGTAGATATTTAATTCAACGCATCCACCCTTGTTTTCTTGACTTAAGACACACATTCTCGATGGTAGTATATGATAATTGTGTATATCCCATATATTAAAACAAAATAAAGACGCAGAAACTTTGCCACCATCGCAATTCGATCCGAGGCACCATGTCTAGCATGCGGGGCCAGCGAGCAAACCAACTGAGCTACAGAAGTTTGTGATGGAACAATCCCGATTTTCAGGTAGGTAACACTTGCGAATCTTCCATTACTTCGGTGCAAGCTGTCGGACTGTTTCCCGTCCACGTTTTTGTGTTATAACACTGTGTTCATTTACCTCCAGTGTATCTACACGGCCTTGACCAAACTGACCCACTGATGTTCCGGCCTGTCATGTTCCCCACACCTCTGATCAAAATAAATTGTGTACAGAAATCGGTTGTGCTCGTTAGTTTCGACCTGAGTAGGATGGGGCACATAAATTCCTCGCCTGTGTTCAGATTTCTCTGGGAAGAGAATCCGAGTAAAACAAAATAAACAGTGAATAAAATCAAAAAAGTGATTAAATCAATCAGATAATCCACAGAACAAAACTATATCTTATCCCATTTAACATTCGGTCAAATTCAACTTTCTGTTTCTATAATTAGTAAACACAGATAAGGTTAGCTATTCACCCTACGGCTTACACAGCGCTGATCTCACATGGTGCATCAGTATGACACGTGAGGTGATGGGGACTTATACCTGTGAGCATTGCGTTCACAGGTAGTCATATAGTAATAGACATTTTTATTTCGAGGTTTATAAAAATACAAGGAATCTCAAAAAGCAAATGATAAAAGTTTTTAACATAAGCCATATTTCGCACCATAATATAATACAAATGTGTGTTATTTCTCGTTTGAAGAAATGTTCTCCCCTGTATATCTAATTGAACTGTTCTTTACAGATTTGATGTCCGTCGCCAATCTTCTCCTTGCTATATGTAACGTTTGTAGCATTAAGAAACCCAGTTAACAAATGGATAATATTAGGGTAGATAGTTTAAAATGTTTAAGGGGAGATAACTAACGTACTGCAGATTAGACTCCTGCTTGATGTGCGTAATATTATAGTTTTATTGATTATGATTGGATGCCGGGACCGCAGATGTTAGCAACTATATTATTATCATAAATGTATATTAACGAACAAGATTCATTGCCTTATTATTTGTTGTTTTACTTGTATGTTTAAATTGATACAACTTTATTATATGAGATTATTAAATACCAAAATCTAAAATTTGCCAACATTTATATGATTCTCTAACGATTAATAACGAAATAAAAAAGGCCGCCGGGTTTCCTATTACTCTAATTATTTCTACTTTGGAATCATATATCAATTTCCACTACCGGAGATGAAAATGGAATTAAATGTGAATGGGACCGTGGGTCCAGTATAAAACGAGAACAAGAAGTAAGGCCAACTCATCTACTTGGTTAATTTAGAGAATACATACGATTTATGGTAACGGTAGAAATCAATGCCAATGTGTACACACGTAATGTAACATAAATTCATTATTTAAATGGAATTGCCGTCCAAAATTCACGCTAAAACATTTACTCTATTCGCTAATAGTTAAGGACGTAAACGGAAGCCGTTTTTATAGATTTAAAATTAACCCTCGAAAAAAAAATGTTTGTTTGTTTGGGGCTGAGCGCCACATTTAAGGTTATTTCCGCATATATGTTGACGAACCAGTCCAATAGGTGGCAAAACCTCCCCTGGCTCACTCCACTGGTACTTCCAACCGTCAGCTTATGTTGACATATAAAGACTGCTCTGTAAATAAATAGCTCCTAAATTAAATAATTCAGGTTCACGTAGACACAAAACATTTAAATGTTCGGGCAGAGTTGTAAATTTTCTTTTTTTAATTGTTGTTGTTGTTATAAATCTTCACTTATAATTCAAATCTGGTATTGAAATAATCGAAACACTTCCAACTTAACTATCGAAATAAGTATTTTTTAACATTACATGCCAAATGATCTAATACCAACTCGAAATTTCCTGATATTTGTAAGTCTGTGTCAATTTAATCTTACAAAACCCAACACCCTTGTCTTTTCTGTTCAAAGATGATCTGGAAATGGTGTTAGAGCTTGAATAGGATCGCGACGGCTTATGCCAACTCGTTATAAGCGTAACAATGGATTTTCCACATGTTTGCTATATGTATTTTGCGTGCATGAAGAGATCACTTAATTTGAGAGTAAAAAAGACGCCAGAATGTTATCGTATCTATAAATTCAGTGTATAGATCCTGTATTAATTTTCTCATTCAAGTCATCAGTGTTTGATTTGACATTGGGTCTCAACAGATGGTCTGACGACAAGAGTGAGATGGATCAACGATTTAGACTGTCTGTCAAATGTTACCAATTTGTCCTAAAAACCAACCTAACAAATTGCTCCTGTATACAAACCACCCAAAATCTTGTAGCTCTAATATGTGTTAATCTGAAGAAATGCCTCACACAAACGCTCCCAATTGTTCTCATCCTCCGGTGCTTTATGTTGCAGCGGAGTTGAATTTCAGACAGAAAACGTGCAGGCTGTGGGGGTTCTTTTAGGCATATTCTGACTTGTCAAAGGGACTTGTCTTTACAATGAGTTTCCCTCTAACTGTCATGTGAAACTTAGTTATGAACGGAGCCGGTTTACTACTGACGAAGCATCCGCTAAGCTTCTGACAATAACATTACAGTACTCTGAATAGTATAGCCATTCTGATTCTATAGGGTACCATACATGTCTATCACAATACTATCTCACACTCTACTGATGTTTTTATGAAGTCATACTCATACTTGATTCTTTGATGTTACCATAGACCTAGAATGGTAGTGCTAGTCATATTATTATCATACACATCTATCCCATGTCCTGTTAACGCCGACTTGTCACGACTCCGATCTGATACTGTGTTGAACGATTAAATGGTTTGAGCTTTTTAGTAATATTTAGTAGCTATTACTTTAATTTTAGAAATATACCACACATAAAAAACGATCTGTTTTAAGGTTATGTTACTTATATATATATGTACTCAGCCTTGTTTTTATTCATTGACTTGTAATTCATTTTATCTCATTGAATGTAATACAATTAATTAGCAAAGTTATGACTACTTGGCACCTCTTTGAATCATTAGAAATCTCATCAAAAGAACATAACTGTCTGTTATATTATGGCAAATATTGTTTTCACGATATAATAAAAAATATACAATATTAAATGTATGGCTGGAATATAAGTCAACCCTGTTGAACGAAAAAGGACGAACTCAAAACGAGGCACTGTTTATTAGATCGCATTGTGCTCTTTATATGGTACACATTTGAAGTTTCTAATATGAATATTTTTTCAGAAATACGCCTTGAAAAACGTAGAGTCTGCTTGGAACTGAAGTGCCAGAAATATGCAATTATAATTTTTTTTCACCAACATATAGTTTGAATACCTAACTTTTAATCCAAGCGATAAAAACATTTTGGTTCATTTTGAGCTCAAGGGGCCCAACAAGACTTTAAACACTCAACCATCCTATTCCTGGAACATTTGTCAGTGCTTATTGACTTTCTGATTATGTGTCAAGAAGAACAGTAGTCGAAAAATTTCAAAACGAGATTTTTCGAAAAGTATAGGACAGCAAATAGAAAATGCTGGTGTAGTTATGTAGTTTAATTATTTGTACTTGTAAACACCAAATAGTGATACTGACAGAGATAAAGAAAATGCTTTTGATTAACTTATATCAGTATCGACAAAGTGTGACCAACAAATAAAAATAACAACATTCCCCCATATGTCAGTAATAGGCCATTAGTTTATAACACAGACTTTCTAACTCTTTAACACTGGGAGGCGAAAATGTATGATTGCAGTGCATAAAGGTGAACCTTGGCCTGGAAGTACCACGTCTCAATTGAAACATTGAAAAATTCCTTTCATACCTCAACGTAACTGGGACTAAAAGTGCTTTGTGACATAAAAAATTGTCAATAACTTTAGCTTCGACGACCAAAGCATGTTAGTTTAAATGCTTCACTAAGCCTGTGATTATTCTCGACAGTTATAAATAATCGATTCAATAATAGTTCTTGGAACCCAATCTGACGATGTAATACGGTACACACATACTGACTCCTACAGACACTTGAATGGAACCGTTCGATTAAAATGCCAATGTGTCAGGTTTAAAAAAAAACAGTGTCTCCAATTCTAATTGTTCTGTTTATCTACTGCTATGCTATACTAATGTGACATCCTCATATGTCTGAGATCTTCTCTGGAACTCGCACCTGCTAGCTGTTCATCAGAACTATATAATGAAAGGAATTTTAATTTAAATGCTGTCAATAAAGTTACACAAGATAACAAACTTGTGACCTATTTCTCTCCTGATCTATCTTTCTCCCCTGCATCTCTAATCAAAATATATGTATTTTTTCAGATTTGGCGTTTTTACTCACGAGTGCTGATTAAATCGTGCAAGTCGCTATAAGTGTATGGACACGAAGAGCCCTACTTATCAAATGGGTAACTAAACACAATGCCCCAGGGTATAGATATCCAATTGAACGAAATGTTAAAAGGGAGATAACAAATTTAACAAAATGCTCAGCATGAGATAACCACCGTATTGGTGAGAAGACTGCTGCTCCCATTGGGTGCACATGGATTTAGGATCATGTTGAAAATGGTAGGATGCTGGAATCGCAGATGTGAGCAATTCGACCATAATCGTAAAACTAAATAAACGACTAAAAAAAAAATAAATTATTTGCTGTTACCTTTACGTTTAAGTTGGTGCAAATTTATTTCATGACATTTTGTGAAAACAAAATCTAAACTAATACAGCATTTTGATTTGATTTTCTACTGATTAATAACGAAAGTAAAAGCAGCATGGTTTTCATTAAACTTTTGAACCTTGGGATCAAATACCATCTTCGATATTTGAGACGAACAGTGAATGTGAACAACACATCGAGTACCTTGTCGATGAACAATACTTATAACCGAACATCGGAGCTAATCGAGACTATGTATGGGTCCCAGTCATTTTATCACTGTACAAGTTATTGAGTACACGGGACACATATGGTTACATTTGGATTGTTTTATAATATTTAATTAAAATAATGCATCAGTAGATGTCGCTTGCTTTTCGTTGCTATCGTTGGAGTTCCGTGATGCGGTATACGACCCTGAAAGAAGACCGACTTAATGAAAGCATATCAGTAGAAATAATGCCAAACTACCGCATAGTGCAGACAAAAGACTTTGATTCGTGGACTAAAGTAATTGACTGCAAGTTCGTTCATATTAAACAGTTATTTTAAGTGTAATAAGACCTATGGTGGGATATTAAGTACACTTTATGTGATGCATACGTAACAGTTAGAAAACACTTTGAAAACTTGGTACTTTGGGGAAAGAAGACTTAGCCGTTTGTCTGTAAGCGAAAATGTACCGACTAATTTAGCTTTCTTGTCTCCCAACGTGTGGTATATATAGTATACACGGTATAAGGACAAATTCATTAATCAAATGTAACTTGTATCTATTTACCTTTTTTTCCTTATTTTCGATTGTTTAAGTTAACTAATAAATTTGTGTAACATTCAGCATGTTTTATATTCCTTTATAAACTATATTGCTTAACATAACAAAAATTTATATATATATTTCAATCTTTGGATGACTCGAATTTCACTTGGATTAGCTTCTTTGTATATCATGCAGCTTAAATGCTTCACGAATTTTTTGGTGACGTTTCTTGACCACCATACATAATCGATTCAACAATTTTATTTGAAACCGCCAGATAATGTGATATAATACCATAAGATTAGTTGAAGTTAAAATGCCAAAATGTCAGTGTAAAAGAGAATTTCTTAAATTCTGATGATTCCATCTATCTGCTTTGATGTTATACCCATAACACTGAATGGGCTATATAATATGGCGTATATTTATAATGTGACTGAGACAGTTCATTCGGTGTTCAACATGGTCTTTAAACTTGTGCCTTTATTATTTAGGTCAAATGGTATGAAAATCGAACAATTCCTACTCTACGTTTCCACGGTAAATGTCAAAGATAAATGTTGTTTGCCAGTTTGTTTGTCTGTTTAATTTGGGCTTTAATGCGTTGGTCAAGAGTATTTGACGCAAATCGACGGGCTATTCGCGGAGTTTTCCAAAAGTGCTCGAATAGAGTTAAGGCCGTATTTGTGTAAACTAACCAATCATATTTTGAACACTGGTGAATTCCCAGAACAATGGAGAAATGGGGCAATAGTCCCATTATTTAAATCAGGAGATCCAGCAGATCCTCATAACTACCGAGGCATCTCTCTACTCATTATATTTAGTAAGATATTTACGTCTATAATTTGTAGTCGTATAACAGCTTGGGTGGAAACTAATTACCTAATCAGTAAAGCCCAGACTGGATTTCGACGTGGGTATTCAACTATTGACAATATACTTTGTGTTAATGCAATTATCCAGAAATGTTTATCCAAAAAATGTGGAAAAGTTTATATGTCTTTTATAGATTTCAAGAAAGCTTTCGATTCTGTTGATCATTCTAAACTGCTTCAATTACTGTACCGTCAATGCCTGCCCCAAAAGCTATTTCACTGTCTTAAAGGCATATATTCTATAGTACAAGCATGTGTTAAAACTCCAGAAGGATTAACATAACATTTCAATTGTCCGATCGGCTTGAAACAGGGCTGTGTTTTGAGTCCTATAATTTTTTTCTATATTTATCAACGAACTTTACACCCAAACTGTATCAGATGGTGTTGACGGTATTCACCTATTTCCCGACTATATGGAGATATTAATACTGCTTGTTGCTGCTGGTGTTCTTTTACACAAAACGGTCTACAGAACCGACTGCAAATCCTAGACAAATTTTGTAATAACGCGTCTATAAGTGTCAATATAGATAAATCAAAAGTAGTTGTTTTCAGAAGAGGTGGTGTTTAAAGCAAATATGACCAATGTATATAAGGCTGTAAAAGCTGAAATCTGTGTCAGAATACAAATATCTTGGTCTTGTATTGAGTAGCTCATTAAGCTTTAGCAATATGGTTAAGAATCAAGCAGTGGTTGGTAAAAAGGCGGTATTTGAACTTGTTAAAACAATGTGGTACCTTGGGCATATACCAATAAATACATTCTTTAAAAATTTTGACCGTCAAATTATACCGACTTTTCTATCTGGTGCTGAACTATGGGGTTTTACAGATTACTCTTGTGTTGAACATGTTCAAATTGTTGCTTGTAAGAAAGTGTTAAAAACTGACAAAAGCACACCAAATGTATTAGCATTAACAGAATGTGGTAGACTGCCTCTGTTCTATAATTCGGCCTTAAAATGTATAAAATATTGGTTAAAGTTAATTCAGAGGCCTTATGATAGACTACAACACAAATGCTACAATATTTTACGCCATCTAGATGGCAAAGGGAAACGAACATGGGCAAGTGAAATAACACTTCTGTAATGTAAAGCTGGTTTTGGAGACGCATGGTTCTTTCAAGGTGTGGGGAACGATCTATATTTTCTGACAATCTTCCAAATCAGGATAATGAATATCTGTCGTCAAAAAACATTTAGATAAATTAACCAGTTGTACCAGGTATACAGAATATATTTGAATACAACCCAAATTTAACTGCATCTAATTACCAATTTGGAGAGTTTTTACCCACCCACGTTCGTGACCTAACAAAAGTCAGAATTGGTACAGCAGGCCTGGCAATAGATAATGGTAGATTTACTAATACTGTACGTGAAAACCGTTACTGTGCTATTTGTAAAACGACCAATATTGACGACCAGTTCCATTTTTTCTAATTTTCCCAGTGTAAGAGTTACAACGAAATCAATTTATTCCCCCTACATTTTTAACATGTCGAAGGGGACATAGATTTTATATGCTAATGTCAACAACAAAAAAATACTGAAGTCATTAATAGTCTATTTGTATTCTGTCACAATGCTTTGCAAATCAGAATGTCGAAAATATATACATAATTATTTTGGCTACATATTGATGTAAAATATTGTGTTAACGTATACATGTCTATCGTGTATTCGGGTCCATTGCCTATATACAATAAAGATTCATTCATTCATTTGACGCAAATGTCGACATATTTTTCACTTAATTCAAGAGTCTTCAATGAACTTTTCACTGTAAGTCATCGTTATTCCGGCACCATTCAGACACCGAGTCATCACATTTATTCATCAGTGTGTAATTTCCAAGGGAAATAACCAGCACACTGCTGAAGAGGCTAGGGCTAGTCCCATATAAAGAAATAATTATATTGGTCACGATTGGATGCCGGTGCCGCAGATGTAAGCAACTGAATTATTATCGTAAAAGAAAATTGACGACCTACAGGAATTGCTCGTTTATTCGCTGAGTTACTTTTACGTTAAAATTGATGCAACTTTATAATATGAGTTGAGTACAAAAACTCATATTGATAAAAACTGATATGATCCTCGAACGATTAATAAGGAAAAATAAAAGCAGTACGTTTTGTCATTACCTTAATTAAATCTTTTTAATTTGAAATCGTATATCATCTTTCGATACGTGAGATGAACAGGGAATTAAATGTGAATGGGACAATGGGTCAAGTAGAGAATACAGGACAACAAGAAGATATTGCATGGGATTGTTATCCCAGATATTACTGATGGAATTAATTATTTAGCGAATATGTATACCACCAAAACCACTTTATGTTAGTGGAAGAATAGAACGGTGTACACATGCGATACAAATATATTTGTTGGCTAAAAAGATGTGGCCGCCATGAACACAGGTTTTATCAAATTAGGCCGTTCTCTTAAAATAATTTATTCTGTTTGAAATAATTCTATCGAGCTTTTATGAATAAATAGAAAACGTAACATTGGAATGTTTGTTTGTTTTTTGATAGGAATTTAATGCTTTAGGTTATTTCACTTATATATCCTAAAATTTTACCAGTCCGTGTCACTGTAAAGTTTCGAAACCCATCACTCTCTATTCTGCTCTAAGGAGTTCTTGAAGTGGTGTTGGAGCTTGATTACGTTCATCCATTACGGTCTTTCGACCGGACTATATATCTGAAGTCTTCCCTCGGACTTACCGAGAAATTAACTGCAATTAACTGAATTTGTTTTTCAACGATAACCGCATTTGAGCCAAATATGTGTGTCATTGTTAATCTCTTGCATTTTCTCCCCGGTGTCACTAATCGAAATATATATATATTTTTTTTAATTTGAAGTTTTAATTGTGGTCTTCAATCTTCCCTTCGCCAAATGTAACCTAAAGAAACACACTCATCAAAATCATTAGTAAACGGCCACAAATGTTCAAGGGGAGATAACCAACCTACTGCGGAGGATACAAACATACTAGTCTCATTTGGAGAACAGGGAGAAATAGTTATATTGATCATTATAGGATGTCGGGGCGCAGATGTTAGCAACTGGTTTATTATCGTAAATGAAAATTGACGACCTACATAAATTGGCATATTATATGCTGTGGTGTTTGTATGTTTAAATTGACACCACTTTATTAGATTACATTATTTGATTTAAAATCTAAAATTGGTCCGCATTTTATATGATCCTCGAAAGAGTATTAACGAAAAAAAGCACTACGGTTTCTCATTACTTTAATTAAACCTTTTAACTTTAGAATCGTATTGCTATTTGTGATAAGCTGGGAATTAAACGTGATAGTGACGTTGGTTCTATTACAGACTACAATAACACAGGGAAATATTACTGAGCAACTATTCGAGTAATTTAGCAAATAAATACGCGTTGTGGTAAAGTTAGAACTAAAGCAGAGGAAATATATTGTTGGTACTGATAAGTAATACATGATTTCTTAAATCAGCGATAAAGAAAAGCTAACAAAACCCTAAACCCCTTTGAAAAATTATCACACCTCTAAAAATAATAATAATCCGATTTTCTTTTAAAAAAGGTGATAGGAAATGATGCTTAGATAGATTATTTAGAAAATATATGTCTGGAATTTTAACACTTTGGTAATGTTGGACAGCAAGTTGAAAATTCACTACACCAAGATGAGTATTTTCCGTAGAAATAAAACATAACATTGTCCAGAAGTAATTCCGAGGCAAACTTGTTTTATATCTCATATCATATCAGAGATCATATTACCGTGTTTGGCACACATCTGATCATTAAATAAAATTGATGTGTTTGTATATGTGTAATTTAAATATTAACAATAAATTCATTTGATAAACATTCACATTTTATATTGATTTATTTGTATATATATATTAAAAATATATTAAAATATATATTTTCCTATAGTAGGTATGGGAAAATGTTGAGTTGAATAAATTTTCGACCAGACGATGAACCTAATGTTCATGTTTGGGGTTCACCCACTAGATAGACACTTCTATATGGATACGTCCCCCAGGTCGTGTCTGTCTGTTTGTCCGTCTGTCAGCTTTTTGGTTTCCGGACATTAACTTGGAAACAACTTTTGACAAAACGTCGCTTGGATTGATTTTGGCGTATGTTGACTTACAGGCGGCGCCACCTTGTAACAGAGTATAAATTTATTCTTTGTATGCTAACTTAAAAAATTCTTGTGGAATTCAAATCAAACTTAGTGTTATTGTTCTAACAAGGTTTCTTTTCGGGTTTCCACCGTAATTAGAAAAGAAGCAGTGTGAAGTGGATAAACCGTCATCATATAAGCGAAACACCCTCGAGTACGGCATTAAACCACAAACAAATCTTTTCTAATTCAAATCCAACTAGGTGTGATTCTTCGATGTGACATGATATCGCTTGGGATAATTCGTGATGGGTGCACAGACTTTTAACCTAGATCAGTCCATGGCTTGCCGGATATATAAATTAAATTACCTGCAGAAGGCATTGAATATTCATCATAAAAATTCATCTTACGTTGTTTTGATCTGTTGGCTCCTTTCTTTTCCAAATCTTTTCCATTAGTATTATTCACAACAACGAGGAAGGCCAGACATGCCCAGAGATACCTGAAAACCGTGTCATAAATACCACAGCTGAAGATGGAACTGGTGCTGTTGTGGATAGGATACAGACATTCAACGTGGTTTTTGGTGAGGTTTTACAGTTGTCATAATCCATGTTTATTAAATAATAAACTGTATTATAGAGCTCAATTAAATAGTGCATTACACAGTGAATTTCAAGATGTGATTTTAAGTCCTAGGCTATGAATAGATTAATGTATCTTATAGAGAAACAA
>JARFOD010074986.1:0-21051 GCA_031763545.1 Mopalia muscosa
ATTTTAAATCTCGGACTAAATAGTATATAAGTAGTACTTTGCCTCTGTCAAGCGATCCTCGCTGAAAGTTTGTCAAAGGTATATGATAAACAGATTATATTTAAAGTGCCTGTTACTTGTCGTTATATCAGCTCTCGTTGTATCAGGTCGGACTGCGTATCAACCTCTCTCTTCGAGCTCGATTGATACTGCAGTCCGGCCCTAGACAACTCGAGCTCATATATCGTTATGTATCACGCACTGTAATTATAATCTGTATATAGTTTAGTTTTTACATATACAATTTTTTACTTGACATCCAACATGGTTTTATTGGCTATCTTTTAACATAGCAGTTCCATGGTACAAGAACTTTCAAAGACGTAACATTATACATTTTTTATTCGTTTGGAAGAGATCCCTTATTTTTATAGAAGTTCATCGCGTGTATATGTGTCTCGAAATATAACGCTCTCTCAGGGTTTTCAATTTCGGACAGGAATAGTTGAAGTGCCACTCGTCTCCGATTTCTCGGAGGTCACATGCTACACATAACCTTTCATTATTTTGGATAGTGTGCCAGCGGCCATTCTCAATAGGTAATCTATGACTACTCATGCGAAATCTCGACATGACTTGTCTTCCTTTGTTATCCAGTATTGAACGATATTCTTCAAATTTAAATTCTGTTTTAATAATTCTATAGAAACAACCCTTTGCTGCAGACCGTACTTTATCGTACCACATTTGTAAAAACTGGTCATTCAATGTTTGCTCGAATTGTTTTTAACAAACTTTGGAACAGTACATGTCTTGGTTTTCACATACATAAATTAAACCAGTATCATACAACATAGTTTCACAAAATGCACGCAGCGTGAGATCTCCCCATCAGATTTATAACAAATGTTATATATACAATTACTTATTTTACATTGGTTAATCACTAGTCACAACCAAAATGACAAACATTTGACAAATACTTTAATATACATTGGATAAACCCCAAGTTCTCCATACACCATATAGTTTGGGTTGCTTCTTTTAACATTTAACAATCGTTTACAATATTGTATCATCGATATCATCGAGTGTTTCGTATCCCCGAATTTCGGAAAAATATAGCAGTATAGGTGTAACGGTTTGATCAAAAAACATTAATCGTCAGTCAATATGAAGAAACAATGGGTTTCTTTTTGTTTAGAGAAAATAAAGCCTTTTTGGCTGTTCTATTTGTCACTGGCGAGCTTCTTTGAATGATCCATTATACTTCAATACAATTCCTAAATAGCAGTAGTCTGTTACAATATCCAGCTCCTTGCCTTTGATGTAAAAAAAGTTGTTTGTTTTTCGGAAGTCGTTTACAAAAATCCATAACCTTTGTTTTATCCGTATTGACCTCCAGTTCCCATCGTGTACTGTATTGTTGAAAAACATTTATGGAATATTGAAGATCATCAGCTGATTCGGCTAAAATAACAGTGTCGCCAGCATATAATAAACACATCAGCTTCAACAATACATGTAGGCCTATGGTAGACGCCATTTGCGTAGCTAAAAATGATAAACCTTTTACTTCATTGACACTGAAAAAGCTCTCGAAATCATTCAGAAAAATACAGAACAATACAGGCGATAAAGTTTCGCCCTGTCGTACACTGACTAGGCTATCAAAATAACCACTTGTTTGTGTCCCATGTCTAATACAATATTTAATGCCAGTATATAACCTCATAATAATCTTAAAACATTTCCCAGTTATATCCTCTTTTAACAGCTTGTATCATAAACCACCTCGCCACACAGTGTCAAATGCTTTGTCAAAATTTATGAAAGGTACAGAATATTTTGTTCTTGGACAAAATATACAATTATATCAGTCTACTAAGAATAAACACGTTATCCATTGTACAATACCTCTTTCTAAACCCTGCTTGGCATTCATTAATAATACAGTGGTTGTCACAGTATATATTCAATCTATTATTTATTATTCGAGTGAATAGCTTTCCAAAACAACTGAGGAGAGAGAGCGGTCAATAATTTCTGGATTCGCAAAGTTACCTTTATTTTGGAAGATTGGTCGTTTTATACCCAACAACCACTGATGAGGTATACATACAGCCAGTATCCAATACAAGGTTGGACAGTTTTATATAAAGTGGAATCATGGCATCTATTGTGGTTTTATATATTCGTTTAAAGTTCTGTCAGTTCCAGCGGCTTTACCGGTTTTTAGATTTTGTGTAGCAAGCCTAATTTCCGCCTTTGTTATGGGTAAGTCTAACTCTTCATTATGTTCTGTTTCTTGGCCAGAATCAATCAGTTTCCTCAACTTAGGATCGGAATCACTCAAACTATTCCCTTTAAATGCTAAAAAAAACCCGAGATTAACATCAATAGAGTCTTTGCTATTAGTTTTATTAATTTATTGAAAGTTTTCCAATGTTTCTTTGGATCAGTCCAGTATAACCCTCTGAGAACTTTTATTATTTTTAATCTGTACTCATGAAAACTTGTCTTGATTGTTCTTTTATATTCTAGATATGTTTTATTGCGTTGTGAGTTTAATTTTCTGCATAAGTTTCTCTTTGACGTGAAATCTTTTCTTTTATCTATACATTTTTTGGAGAACCACGGTCTTGAATAGAAATTTTCTTTCTTTCGAGTTTTAAACCCAAATGTTTTTTCGGCATTCTTATCTAACAAATAAGCAATTTTGTTTATGGCCTGGTTAATCACATTACTTTGCTCTTCCCGGGTAATTGTTTCCTATGTAAATGTTGATAAATCAGTGTTTATTTGTCCAAGTAAATTTATATCAAAGTTACTGGCATACTCAGCTGACTTAGAAGCTATCAATCCTATAGAACACTTGCCCTTTGTTGCACAGCTAATATTTAAGATAGGGGCATTAGCAGACAATGTTAGCACAATAGGGCTGTGAATACCTGATATAATAAGGTTAAAATCATATACATGAAATCAGTTGCAATTGCAAAGATATTTGGACTGGCAACCGCGTAATCAATTAAATTGACACCCTTTGAGGTTAACCATTGTCATTTGAGTACCTCCCAGTAGGTACACCATTGTCAAATAGAAACTTTGATCCTTGTATAAACTGTAACGATTTTTCATCTAGTTCGACAAATTCGTTTAACAGTTCACTAGGTTCTATATAATCAAATAAGAGTCTCGTTCTTGCGTTCCAATCACCCATTAGGCAAACATTGTTATACATTGCAGATTGGTTTGCGATTTCAGTCTCAAGTTCTGAGAAAACTGCACAGACTAAATATTTGGAATTATCTGGGGATATACACATTGCCAAGTAGAAGGTCCTCGCCTAAAAAGCCTTCTGAACATCGAAACCCCAAGATATATGGGCAGCTGGACTTATCTCTCTGATATATCTGATTTTTATGACATTATGTCCCTGAGCAAAACTTCTCTTGTTATACCTAGTACAGGGTGACCCAAAAAAATGGGCCCCTCAACTTTTTGAATTAAACTTGCATAGGTTTATCAAATTTCTTAAAATTCAAACTTCAGTCTATGGATGATCTGTTGACAAAGTTTAAGCTCTCTGGGTCAGTTTGCATAGTTTTTATGCTCTTTCCAAAATGTGCTCCATATGTCGTCCTTGGCGTTGAAGGCACCCTTGTACACGTCGCGCAAAGTTGTCAATGACTCTCACACATTCCTCCCTGGGGATTTGTCTGATCGTTCTGGTGATTGCTGCCTTCAGTCCACCTATTGTTTGAGGATTGTTCTTGTACACATTGTCCTTGAGATAAAAATCTGGGGGAGTCAAGTCTGGTGAATGCGCTCACTCAACATCACATCATTCACCAGACTTGAAGTGTGCCTTCAACGCCAAGGATGACATATGGAGAACTTTTTGGAAAGAGCATAAAAACTATGCAAACTTACCCAGAGAGCTAAAACTTTGCGAACAGATCATCCATAGACTGAAGTTTGAGTCTACAAAAGTTTAAGAAATTTGATAAACCTATGCAAGTTAAGTTAAAAAAATTGAGGGGCCCGTTTTTTGGGGTCACCCTGTAGTTGCCATAATTTTAAGAACAAATTTAATCGCACATTTGTAACCATTTTTTAATATATGCAACAGCAATAACTTTAAACAAATATTCCCTAAACACTCACCATACATTTGTACATTAGCTCTGAGATTGGCCGTTTCTGGCAGATGAATAATATCTAATGATAGATCTGTACTATATGATCTGACTTTACCTGAAAATAAACATACAGGGATGATTTAAAGCTTTAAATAAAACATCCTAAATACATGTAATACAGAAATGTGGGCTTTTTCAAATAACATTCATTTTACCCTACAACTTCTATAAGTTGGGACACCGTAATTTTGGGGTTACCCTGTATCATTTGTTTTGATATTTATTCACAAGGAAAATAAATAATACTCAGTTTGCAAAGTATCAATGTTAATAAATATAGAAATACAATTGAGCACATATATTATAAATAGTAGACTGGCGAGAATAAAACCCCAGGGGGCTTGTTCTATCCCTTGTGAATTATATCTATCGTTGTGAATTAACGCTGATAAATATAAATGTAGCTGGCAATTTGCATGAATATCAACTTGAAAGAATTGTATGGGGAGAGTTGAGTGATGGGTAGAAAAATTAGGGCAATTATTATATCTACTATTGCTGTGTGAACTTTGTTCACCTTTAAAATAAAAATATGGAGGGGTTTTTAAGACAAACATTTTTCATCGAACTTGATTCGATATTGCCTACACTCAATATTTTTAGCGCTCCAACAGTGCACAAAATGCATTAATACTCAATTTTACTAACTTTTCATCGTCACAAAAGTAATAAAAGAGGAAATCTGCGAGTCATTCACTGTAATTTCTGACTTTTATAGCTTGCCAGTGGCCAAAAGAAGCCAAAACTCAATTTTTTAAAACAAAACTGAATATCAAATTTAAGAAAAACTCTATTTGCCGTTATTTTTCATCTGGGTATTACCGATAAAGTGTGATATGTCATATGCTTTTGTGAGTTACAAATATTCAATAGGTAATTTTTTTCTATCAAATGAAAATTTCTAATATTTTCGTGAAAACAGGAAGCATTTTAATATGATGCTGAAATTGCAAATTGCAAATGTTACGTATGTGCTTGTAAGTAAATACAGAGTTTGAGGAGGTTAGTATTCAACCGGGGCCTGCGGTCGTGGCTTAGTGGTAGCATGTTGGCTTACTTAACTGAACCTGCTTTGATGTACCGTTCACAGGATTGAGTCCGCCTGTTGACCATCAGGTATATGAGTGAGCCACATGTTGTTGCTCCGTCAATAGGGGGGTGGTTTTTACGAGGTTTTTTCCCGTTTTTTTTCACGGTTTTCCACCATAATAAGGCTAGGTGCAATGTGAAGTGGACAATCTGTTGTCATATAAGTGAAATACCCTTGAGTAGGATGTTAAACCCCAATCAAACAAACAAGTATTTAACAGAAAATAAAAACTTTACTTTAGACATTTGAATCTTGGTAGACAGATATGGGACAGGGAATTCCCAGTGTCAGTTTGCATGATGAGTTCAAGTGTACTCTGGTTAATAATACATGGAGTTTAAACAGGTATGACTCGGCCATTAGGGTGATTGCATCGAGGGTGCCTCGCCTTATTCTCCCAGGTACTTCACAGGCGTCACTTTGGAGTTGTCTATTCTTGAATTCGTCCAAACTCGAGAGATGGTAGATTGGAGTGGCTTTCAAAATCATTGGATTTCTTCTCTTCAAACAAACAGTGTTTGTGTGTACTGATAGTGTTATAACGAAACTGTGCCGCAGATAATAATAATTATTTAAAAAATAACACTAAGGGAAATAAATAGATTAGCTGATAGATAACAGAATAAATAGATTAACTGATAATTATTCAGATAAACCGATAAATTATTGAATAGATAAATATGTTTGAAATAAAACTAAATAAAGAAAGAGTTAATATATATTAAAAAAATAGACAGATAACATAATGTAAATAAAAATACATACAAGTAAATAAACATAAAAATAAAGGGATCAACCAATAGATGAAAAGACTAACAGATTAATAAATAAAATTAAAAAACAAATAATTAAATTTAAATAAACAGGCAAAATATAATGATGCAACAGATCATAAACAAATGCCGTCAATTTTCAAAGTATTTTAATAATTTGTGTTATGTCCGGTATTTGTCTTGTCTTGTCCTTGTTTATTGGAAGAAGTGTCAAGGGTTGGATCTTCCAGTTTACCGAACTGGGTGACGCACACTCATGTAAGTGAAATAATCTTATGTGTGGCATAAAACCCCAAACCAGAAACAAGTGATTTTATTTATTTATGGCCCTCTGGCTAAGGGCAGTTTGTATGAAGAGTAGCAAAGCTGTCTTTACTTAGCACTTGAGGAAAATTAACTTTCCAACATTATGGAAACACTTCACATCCTGGTTGTACTGGTGTCAATTAGTACAATTATTGATGGAACAAACCGGCGTGGTATAAGTGACATACCCTTAAGCACGGTGTAAAACACTAATCAATTAATTCTTTAACTGTGTTGTTTTTTTTCAGACATAGAGGAATGCAGTCGAGACGGTACTGCGTGCAGAGCTCTAGCGGCATGTGATAATTTCCTCGGCAGTTATAAATGTCGGTGCAGGACTGGGTTTTATGTACAAGCGGCCAAGTGCCAAGGTTAGTTTTTCAAATGTTTTGTTTTTAAAGTTGATGGTGGAATTTTGTGACATTTAGAATTGAAATTTTCTCTAACTTGATAATGATTATAAGTTCAACTTGACAGTGAAGAACTGACTTTCTTGGAGAAAAAGCAATGGACATAATTGAATGTTTCTCCATGGTGTTGGCATATGTGTAGGATGGTGGAAGGATACATTTGGGTGGATGTGATTGGGTGAATCAGTGTCGGATTAGATTTGTGCGTGTGTGGACCTGGGTGGGTTTACGTGTAGATTAGTGTTTGGTTGGATCTGTGTTGGACTATACATCCTTGCTTGGGTGAATCTGTACTGGTGAATGGAACCATGTGATTGTTGGTAGATCTGTGTTGATGAATTTGAGGGAATCTGGATAGTCGTAACTTTCTTGTGTGGACCCATCCTTAATGATAAATGGAACCATATGATGGTGGATGGATCTGTGTTTATTGGTAGTTTGGGAGAATCAGTTGTGGGTTGTAGATCTGTGCTTTGGTGAATATCTGTGTTGATGAGCCGTGTGAGTGTGGGAACAGTTGTTGATCTGTGTTTGTTGATAAATCAGTTCTTGGCAAGATCTGTTTGGGTACAGCTGTGGACGTGTGTATATTGGTAGATCTGTTCTTGGGAAGATCTCTTTGGGGCTGTAGATTTGTGCTTTGGGGGATCTGTTATGATGAACAGAGCCATGTGAGGGTGGGTACAGTTGTGGATGTTTGTTTGTAGATCAGTGTTTGGGTGGATCAGTGTTAGTTTGGGTTGTAGATCTATGATGAGATGTATTGATGCTGGCCATTGGAACATGTATCATGTGAAGGTTATTGGGTCTGTCTTCCCATGTGTGTGACTCTGTGTTCGTAAATGAGTGCGTCCATGTCCATGCAGGTTTACGAGGATTGTTAACACAGGATTAATTTTGTATAAAATAAATAATTGTTGATCAAGTGAATAAATGAAAACTATAAACATGTACTTATTTCCATTCTATCTCATTTTCAGTTTGTAGTACATCGTGTCCAGATAACCACTATATGACAAAACCATGTACTGTGAATGAAGACGTGGTCTGTAAACGTGAGTAAAA
Organism: Mopalia muscosa; assembly: GCA_031763545.1. Taxonomy (NCBI): domain Eukaryota; kingdom Metazoa; phylum Mollusca; class Polyplacophora; order Chitonida; family Mopaliidae; genus Mopalia; species Mopalia muscosa. The sequence goes on from JARFOD010074986.1 coordinate 7,829, forward strand.
CAATCAACTGTAAAAACTTCTTTTAGCATATACTGGTAATTTATAGGAAATAAATATTTTATATTGATATAAACTTTTTTTTAAACTACTCCAGGGCCTGCGATGCTGCCTAAACACTGGAGAAAAGCTAACTTTACAACATTCTGAAAATGCTTCACATCTTGGTTGTGCTAGTGTCAATCACTGTTGGAATACACTGCCGTCATATAAGTGAAATACCTTAAAACACGGCGTAACACTCTGATAACTAACAGTAGTATAAAACCATTAAACCCCAACAACTCAGAACAAGAATAGATTCACATCACTTTTATCAAACGAATAAATTACTGAAATTGCTCAAAAAAATTGCTCAAAAAAGTAAATTCATTACACAAAAACAGAATTCCATTGCTGAATTTTAGAGGAAAAAACTGAATATGTTGCTAGGTAAAATGCTCAATTGGAATTTTTCGGTTTGTTGAGAGTACATGTAGCTAGCACTGGAAGAAATTAACATTCCAACATTATGGAAACGCTTCACATCTTGGTTGTGCCACTGTCAATTATTGTTGGAATACACTGCCGTCATTTAAGTGAAATACCCTCAAATGCCCTTTCTTTTAAGCATGGTGTAAAACAATCAATCAATCAATCAATCTTAGACTTTTCAAAGAATTTATTATTTTCTAATTTCAGCTTGCACAGTATGTAATGGATCTACATACGAGGCAGCAGCCTGCTCAACAACACTAGATAGAGTGTGTATAGGTAAGTTTGGTTGATATTTAAGTAAATTTGATTATATAATTTGCCAAGAAAATTTACACATAATGTTTAAATTATTTTTGTTGGCAGAGATTTAGTCTATAGAATTACAGATCATTATGCCCTACCAATAAAAATTGCAGATCAATATGCCTTAATAATAAAAATTTATGGTCAGTATGTCATAATGATATAGTTTGCATGGTACCAGCGATTCGCCTTTTTTTTTGGGGGGAAAAATTAAAATTGGAAAATTTTCTAAACAAAAGGAATTTTTTTTATCTAAACAATTTATCATCCGTAGCTCAGTTGTCAAAGTGGGCACTGCTAACCAAAGATTCATGGATTTTCCTCATGGAGGCTAAACAAAGTTATTCTATACATTTATAAAACAATATTTATTTCATTTTTCAGATGTTACTTACCCAGTGAAAGGCTTTAAAGAAAATGTAACAGTGATGCGAACTCATGAAGGTAAAATTTAAGGAAAATTATATCTTAACTGGTTTGCATTCTACTGATGTGAAAAATATTTTTGAACATCAAATTTAAAATGGATACAAATCATACAAGTACATGTAAAAGTGAATGAAATAAAATTGTGAGAAAAAAGATTATTTTTTCTTCTGATTTGGAAACAAATAAGTTTAAATTAAATGTCAAATTAACCTGCAAAGGTTCTGCTTGTGTTTTATATTCCAAATTTAATATAGAACAATTTAAAATCAACTGAAATTTTATTAAAAATTTTGCTTACATAAAATGGTTATTACGCTCTCTCTCAAGATGTCTGTATGTTACCCATAACAACTGGAGATTAAGATCTATTCAGAAAAGTGTCTTCAGGAGTTTATCTTAAACATGAAATGATTGGTTAGTTTTAATTAATCTACATAAACTAGCCTGTGTAATTACTTTTTCGAAAGCCCGTGGTCGTGGCTCAGTGGTAGCGAGTGCGCTTCCTGAACTGAGCATACTTTGATTTACATGCTCACGGGTTCATACCCGCCTTTCGACCATCAGGTATATGAGCGAGTCACATGTTGTGGCTCCGGCAATTGCGGGCTTAATGAGGCTATGTACAGTGTGAAGTGGACGATCCCTCATCATATAAGTGAAATACCCTTTACTATGATGTTAATCCCCAATTAAACAAACAAACAAATTGTATGAATTTTTATCCTCGTCCCATTTGAAATAAAATTCAAGTAAAATTGTAATTAAATTGAAATTGTGAAAATGAATTTGACATGAAACATTATTGTATATCTTGTAAAAAAAATGTTTTTTTTCGTTTTGCCCCAAGTATTTATCAAATCATTGTTTTTCTGTTGCAGGATCTGTTTCTGCGTCCGCGTCTTCCAATGTGTTTATCGAGCGCCTGAGTAGCGTCAATGATTTACAAACAACATTTTACGCCACTAACAACCAGTAGTCTTATGATTTAAAAAACTGGAAGCGTGACTCTGGCTTAGAGATTACAATAAGTATACGAGGATTATATTTAATTCCTGAATATCGTGATGTAGACCACGTGAGTGATAATGCCTTCATTGAGAAGGGATATAGAAGCACGCAGGCGGATAAAGCAGCTCTTCTACAGATAAATAAATATTACTGCAGGTGAGCTTCTTGAAACTTCATGATTGGTTGATTGGGCTTTTACGGTTTCCTTCAGGACATTTCGCTCACATGAAGGTGTGTCAGACCAACGGGTGAAGGAAATCAACCTGAAGGTCACTAGCAACAAACACAAGACAAGGTAGTCACATGACTTGATATAAAGAAATCACACACAGATCAGCTTTATGTTGCCCCTTAGCCCTGAGAGCACCAGGGGGCAACAGGAAGTTCCATCTAACCACCCATTCCCAGTTTTGAAGAAAAAGATAGGCGAATTGCCCAAAGCAAAGACATTTATTAAATTCTAGTGACCAGACTTTCTCAAGGAACATTGAAAAACATAATCGTCTTGAAATTTAGATTTACCTATATTTTTTTGCCTCTTTTGTCGATTCTTTGTTTAGGGGGACCTGCTGAGCCCTAGGTCATGTGTACCGATTTTCCAGAGTCTTGTGTGACTTTGAGCTAGTGGTAGAGGGTTGGAGGTGTGACCTTGAGTTAGTGGTAGAGGGTTGGAGGTGTGACCTTGAGTTAGTGGCAGAGGGTTTGAGGTGTGACCTTGAGTTAGTGGCAGAGGGTGGGAGGTAACATGTTGCCCTGGTTCTCCCATAGCTAAAGAGCAACATTAGTTTCATATGTTATGAGGTCTTTGTTTTGCATCTTCTGGTTGTCCTGTCTTGTCACTGTTTGTCGCCAGTGATGTCTACTGTGGTTTAACTTTCCCATTGGGCGAGCATGAATATCAGGGAAATACCCTTAAGGAATGCGTAAAACATTCATTCAAATTAACATTTTAAGAAATAGGATTTCATCGATTTAGTATAAAATAATTCTGTCATTTCCAGGCATCCAGTTCCAGCCAAATATAACTTGGGATTAACGATTTTACCTGACCGTACAACTGCCGCTACCATGGTGACGTGTGGATCTCCGAACACCACAATCACCTGTCCCCATGGTTACCCAGATGGAACACAATACCTGCACTGCTCACTGAATGACAGATGTCCTAAACTAAAGGTTAGTTTTAATCTACATTCATTGTGTTTTGTGGGCAACAGTATTTTACATGTGAGTTCAAAGAGTCTTCCCTACATTTTACATGTGGGTTCAAAGAGTCTTCCTTACATTTTACATGTGGGTTCAAAGAATCTTCCCTACGTTTTACATGTGAGTTCAAAGAGTCATCCCTACATTTTACATGTGGGTTCAAAGAGTCATCCCTACATTTTACATGTGAGTTCAAAGAGTCTTCCCTACATTTTACATGTGGGTTCAAAGAGTCTTCCCTACATTTTACATGTGAGTTCAAAGAGTCATCCCTACATTTTACATGTTGGTTCAAAGAGTCTTCCCTACATTTTACATGTGGGTTCAAAGAGTCTTCCCTACATTTTACATGTGGGTTCAAAGAGTCTTCCCTACATTTTACATGCGGGTTCAAAGAGTCTTCCCTACATTTTACATGCGGGTTCAAAGAGTCTTCCCTACGTTTTACATGTGGGTTCAAAGAGTCTTCCCTATGTTTTACATGCGGGTTCAAAGAGTCTTCCCTACGTTTTACATGTGGGTTCAAAGAGTCTTCTCTAGATCAACTTATTTTTGCTAAAAATATTTAGCTAATTTAAATTACATAAGGGGGCTTAATTGGGACCAAACACACCCGACCACCACCGAATTTCATCTCATCAAATGGGCGATCAGGCCACAAATATGGCGAGTGTAAAATATGTTAGTCATTCAGTTTCCAAGGATTTAGTTGTGATTCAGAAGAGGCTGTGCCCTGCCCTCTTTCTCAAGGCTGCTCATTTCTTTAGGGGTTGTCTCAAATTATCAAATATTGACCATCAGTCATTTAATACAATTTCCTATCTAATTGATAATAAGCTACAGTACTAGATGTAAGCTTTCAACCACACATGAAAGATTTGTCCAGTTTTTAATATGTTTTCAGATGCAATCTGTCCAGATCAGTCATGCTTTGTGAACTCTGCACTTGAGGAATATAAATTTTCCAAGTTTGCAAGCTCATCAAATCAAATATTTGTGCTAGTGTGGCTTTTGCTGTAAGACTACTGTCATGTAAGTGAAATACCCTTGAGTACAGCGTTAAACACCAATCAATCAATATTTCGACACCGTTCTAGTCACCCATATAATATTTCTGTTTACTTTTTAGAATCAGGTGCTTAGAGATTTGAAGCAGCTTCCCAACAGTATAGCGTGTACAGATGATGTGTCCTTACTTCACGAGGTCTTCCGAATTCCTAATCTCAAACCTGAACCTAAATCTTACCAGACGCCGCGATGTGAGGACGCCCACACTTCCTGTGAACAGTGTGTCAAACAGATGTCCTGCGTAAACTCTTGTAAGGACCTGTTGTTGTTGTTGATAGTCTCATTAGAATCGTCCTCTGGCTCCGGGCAGTTTGTTTGGAGATTAGCAATACTGTTTTTCTTTATAGCACTGGAGGAAAATTAACTCACCAACATTATGAACCATTTCACATATTCTGGTTGTGCGAGTGTCAAATATTGTTGGAATGCACCACTGTCATAAAGTGAAATAACCTTTTGTTTATGGGGATATTACCGTAAAACATGAACTAAGCAGTTGTATACTTTTTCTGGGATGTGGAACAGAACTCATGTGATTAATGTTTGTGACATTTGTTAAGGGTAATTTACACCGGACGCGATGTAATGTCTCCTCGCTTAATTGGGATTTGTTCACACTGGGCACTGCAGGACACGTACTATTTCTGGTTTTTGTCATTGGTTGACTCTTTCAGACAATGATGTCACATTAAAAACAATTAACTGCAAAATACATGCAGTGTGCATGTAGCCTCTAGTATGAACTGTATTACATAACAAAGTAGTGTTCTACCAGAGGAATTTCTCAATTACTTTTCCCAGGTTCCTAACCCAAATTCTCTGAGCTCAAAAAGCAATATCAATTTCATTGATGTGAGAGAGGATCAGTTTTTAACATCAAATTACCTCCCTTGCCAACAGTTCCTGGCAATGGGTCCTGGGTTTAAACATGCCACCAAATCAACATTGGAGGAACATTAATTCACTTGAGTACACCGTTATACCCCAATCAAACAAACAAACAGTATTATCAGATGGAATATTTAGCCATTCTGTACAATTTAATTATCAGAAAAACTTTATATCTTTTAAATTGTATCTGCAAGAATTGGTCAATCTTCTGATATTGATATGATATCGTTTTTATATTAAACTGATTATGATTTTGTTTTTTACAGCCAGCCCAGTTCAGGATAACTGTTGCCATTTAATGTGTTACAACAACGCCGATTGTCAGCTGGGTTATTCCCCTTTGTGCCCAAATCCACCAGTAGAGTGTGCCACAGGTATGGTCTTCTATTTAAATTAACAATCCAGGTTTTTTGCACATGCCACATGACTACAGACCGCAGTTCAACTTCTTAAAATGTTTAGGGAAGAATTTTTTTATTTGAAATGGAGACTTAAATTTGTTTTGCTTCCAAACTCTGTCACCTGATATTCCACAGAAAATATACTGTTAAATATGGTGTCAATTGAATCAATTGTATAGATTCTGATGGATTAAGTTTATGTGTTCAGAATGAGTGACAAGATTCTTTCCTATTGTGGGGCCTACCATTTTTTAAATTTCTTGGAGGGCATTTGCCGTTAAATTGTCGTTAAAATACAATTTTTTTCTTTTTTCACAGGTAATGCTTATATTTATACATTAGAGCCGGACTACAGAGCATTGTCTGAACAATTCCAGTGTCACCTGACATATAAGTGAAAACCACAACTGTATCAAGTGGGTTACAGTGTCCGTTTGCCAGGGTTAAACATTGACCTTCCTGAAGGCCTTGAGGAAGTGACCTCTGACGATATGACCTTCAGATCAAGTGGTGAGGTCAAGGCTGGCTTCATCACTTTAAAGCATGAAATAGGCATGCAAATTCATGAAGAAGTAATTTTATCAGGAAAACATAAAACTGCTGATGAAAAACACTTTGTTATCTACCCTTTGAAGGAGGAGTCAGAATTACAAAAGGACCATTTCCGTGTAGACCAGCCTCACGAAAGCTCCTACTTGACCTCTGTACAATTCCCAAGGCCATTTGAATTCAGTAGCGCCACCTGGTGGGGAAATGGATGTACTAAAAACGTCAGTAAACTTTACCCCGCTCAGAAACTGTACCGTGATGAGCCCGTCAACGTTAATGGACAGATACAATACCAAACGCTCCCGCGGAATCATATACCTTCAATAAGGATAAATATACCAGGTGAGGGATAATGTGCTTCTGTGTTTGTTGGGTTATCCAGTAGCTTGAAAGGGGTCATAAACTGACCATTCAATTCAATTGAACATTTATACCATGCTATTGTTGGTCAATGGTATAGTTGATATTGGCACAAATTTATATTAAATTCAATTGTTAGTTGTCAATGAATGACACAGGTGGTAATTTTGAGTATAAGAGAACTTATTTATTTCTCTTTTTGACCACTGGCCAAGCCCATTTCAAACAGTTTTCATATTTGAAACTGAAACATATTCCATTTGGATGGTGTCCCCTGGCTATGAACAGTTTGTTTGAAGAGTAGCGCAAGCTCTCTGCACTTAGCACTGGAGGGCAATTATGTAAACATTATGGAAATGCTTCACATCTTGGTTGTGCTAGTGTCTATTACTGTTATAATACACCACCATCATATGAGTGAAATACCCTTAAGCACGGCATAAAACAACAATCAATCAATCCAAATGGATAGTGAAGCCAAAATATATTTAGCTTGTGTCAAATGAATGTCCAAGTAAAAACACATTCAGTTTGTGTCCAAACGAATGTCCAAGTAAAAATATATTCAGTTTGTGTCCAAATGAATGTTGTATGTAATTTCTCTCCACCAAGCATATTAATATCTTTGGGACTGCTTGTTAAATGGTATATTCACTAAACATTAATTTTCCAACAATATTGCCCTCTGGCTAAGGGCAGTTTATTTGAAACATAGCAATGCTGTCTTTACCAAGCACTGGAGATAAATTTACTTTCCAACATTATGTAAACGCTTCTCATCTTGGTTGTGCGGGTGTCAATTATTGTTGGAATACACCGCCGGATGTAAATGAACAATTATTGGAATACACCACCCTACTATAAGTGAAATACCCCAAAACATCAATTAATCAATCTTTGGGTATTAATTGACTTATTTTCTCAATTTTGCCAGGAAACCGGTCAGTTTTAGCCACCTATCAGAGTGAGATGTTGGAGGCCGTCCTGGACGTTAGGACGTTGACGGCTCGATTGACCGGGGATTGGAGCAAAGCTGTATGGATTCTACAAATACAAGGTGAGGTAGAAAAGAACAGAAGTAAATCAACTGAAAGTTTCAAAAAGAGGTTCAGTCTTCTGAGAAATCGACTGGTGACATTTCTTTCATTTCTGGAAATCTCCTAAATTTCCTTTTTTGAATAATCCTTTTAGCAGGTATTGAGCCTATCAGGCCATGAAAACAAACAAATTTATGTTTTCTTGGTAATTCTGATGATGAAAAATTATTCCTTTGCTTTGAGACACAATATCCATGTCCTTAAAATAACAAAGTAGTCATTTGAATCGCATAGTTCGAACATTTAGTAATAAGTCCTGGTTTCAAGTTGGCTTTTGACATGAGATACATGTATGAAATGGAAATATTTCTATCATTGCGGAAACCTGTGTTGAGGAGTGTTTTTCAAAGCATCTTCTTACATACACCAAAACAACTGTCATTTAAATGGAATACCCTTGAGTACTTCAAACAAATTAATGAGAAAACAAAGTACAGAAAACGAATAAATTATTCTTATTTTTCTGAAAAGGAAATACCAAATTAGCATGCTTTTGAACTTTTTGCTGCTTTTATCACCACATTCCTAATCTTCAGTTTTATAAAGATTTGTTATTGTTATCAGCCTGATAAACTCTTTGACCTTTGTTATTAGAAATTAATCAAAAATTGTTTTCCCCTTAATAAGTTTTCATATTGGTTGGAAATTTTGTGATATCCTTTTCTTAAGCTTTTGAAGCAAACCTCATTTTATAGAAAAGTTTTTGTGAATTTTCATTAAAATATTTTAAAAACTATTTTATCAAGAAATTCCATACCTGTTTTAATTACAGGTGTATTGAAATCCTGCCCTGGTATCTTAAGTGTAGAGTTGTACGATAAATGTGCAGGCACTAACTTGGGACACTATGACATCCTCGTCGATTGTCCAATGGAATTTAGCATTGTCCTTGACATTGCTCAAAAGAATTTGACCTTCACCCCAGCCGTCTTCAGCCTCATTTTGAAGGACTCTAACAGTACATACCGCATATATCTGTCAGCATTTCAGAAGCCCTTCTACTTGCCCATTGAAGAAATTGACCACACAAGTGGACATGGCCTTGACCTAGAGTCTCCATGGAAACCAGTGGTTGCAATGTCATCAATAGCATTGCTGGCTGTGATAATATGCGGAATTGTGTATGCGTGTGTGTCCCACTCTCGTAAGGACAATGTGTATATCGCGGGGCAAGGCGATCGAAGTCCAACATATCTCAGCAGTAAAGAATTGGAGAGACTAAACCAAGGTGAAGGATTTATCCGAAACTCTTCCAGAAGACGCAATCAACCAGCTTCCAAAACACTCTTAGTTCTTTTCACATTGCTTTATATTTTGTATTCAATTTTCTTCACGCTGTCAGTATTTTTTGGAGTTCTGTACTTCTGTACTTCTGTACCAAACCAGTTAAAAAGTTTGGCCACCTATGAGGAAGGGGAGATAACCAGATTGTCCCATCTGGTTATGGAGAGACAGAAGGCTTGTGGATTCCATCTTGAAAGTGAAATTGGTGTGATGCATCGTGGGTTAAAAACCAATCTGCAGTTGCAGGTTGATGCCGTAAGAAAGCGAACGAAGGAAATTAAGAACTCTGTTTTGAATTACGTTGTCGAAAAAGCTAACAATTATGATCAGGCTTTGGAAGCGTTTTTGTCCGTGTACAACGAATCTCTGCAAGACAAATTGGATGTTATATTTGTCAATTATAAGGATTACCTGGGGAAGGTTCCTCAAAATGGCTGGCTGAAATTCTCCAAACACCTGTATGAAGGTCTTCATGGAAAAAAGCGCCCTGTCTCCTCTGCCAATGAAAGGGGCCTGATCAAATTCCTAACCTGGCTTGGTGTGGATAAAGTTAGAGATGTGATATCTTCCAAAGAAAAGTTGGATGAACAGTGAGTACAGAAAAACCTTAGAAAAAAACGTCCATTTCCCTCACAAAAAAATTATCTTGGCTCCTATGGAATCCTATGATTTATAGGATTTTATAATTATCCTATAGAATTTGATAATGATCTGAGGACCATGTTGGCATTGTCCTCAAAGCTAAGGGGATATGAAGCCAATCTGTTTGTGATGTCTTTGTATTGCATCCTGGTTTTGTCATATCTTTGTTTGTTGCCAGTGGCGTCGAGGGTGGTTTTCTTCACCCATTGGTCAGCCACGCAATGGGGAAATGTTCATACAACTGTGATTGATTTCTATTCAACTATTCTAGCTTTGTTTATGTAAATATTAAGGTTTATATCCAATGAAAGAAAATTATGAGTTTCTTACCTGTTTCATTTTTTAAATCTTAAATTGCAGATTGACAAATGGCATTCCGCGTTTAAGACGTACAATGTTTTCTAATCTTAACATTGCCAATGAAGTTAAGAAAAAAGGAGAAGGGAATAAGGAGTCCTTTCAGCAGAAGTTCAGTATGAAGTTTATCACCGTGGATACCTCAGAGGAAGCAGATCCTGATCTGGAGACTGTTTCTACCTCAATGGATGAAGACTTCCACAAGGGAAATAACTCTGCATTAACTGAAGAACTAAAAACTCTTTTAGTTCCTGTGATTTTATGTGTATTGGTTGTGTGTGATGTTTGTCTATTGGTGCACAGGGTTGTACGGTTGTGTAAAATTTTACAAAAACTTATTTGGGGAGTGAAAGAGTTCATTCCCCTTGATCATATAGCGGGGCAACTTTACGAAATATCATCTGGGATTCTTCCGCCAAAAATGTACGATCCCTTAGAACATCCTTATAACTATATAAAGGACAATCGTGAAGAAGCTTTTGCGGCTCGAGGAGAAATGTACTTCTTTCCACAAAATATGCCAAAGGCGAAGGAGGATTTACTTCGAGATATTTGGAATCATAAGAAAAAACAGAAACCACAAGATGAAAAGTCGTCTGTTTCCAGTTGCTTTCTGTGTTCAATATGGCAGACAATTTGCCGTGTGCTTACCAGTGAAGTCACTTGGAAATTCATTGTTATTTTAGCACTAATTTGGGTTGTGTGTGTACTGTTGAAGTTGATCGACAGTCTGGTTACCATTGAAATGTTTCAGTATTTATTAAGCGTTGACATTTTGTTGCCACAGTTACAAATGCATTATAACACAACGAACATTAATTTGGAGAACTATGCAAAGTTCTTTAACGTCTACCTCAGGACATATAACGTGTTGATGGATTCAGAGGTCATGGGCTTGAACTCCGCACTGCAGTCGCTCAAATCAAGTCAGGTAAGAACAAACGTTATGTGAGTGTGTGGTTGCAGGGAGCTTCCTGTAACCATGGTGACCCCAGACCTTAAGGGTAACACAGGCCTTTGGCTGTGGCTTACTAATTGGCCTGTCTACCAACTACCCCCACATCAATGTACCATTCATCGGTTCGAGTCTGCCTGTCAACCATCAGGAATATTACATATATATATTTACATTTATATGATGTGGCTTCGGCAATCTAAGGGTCGTTTTTACAAGGTATGCTCTCGGATTCTACCATATTAAGGCAAGAAACAGTATGAAATGGACACCGCATTGTCATTTAAGTGAAATACCCTTGAGTATGATATTCAACACCAACCAAACAAGCTAAAGCCAACACAGGTCCATTTGTTGTGGTATTTTTGTCTTGTATCTTTGGATTATCTTGTCTTATTATAAGCGCTTCTTGCCAGTGATGTCCAGGTTGGTTTCCTTCATCCAGTATGTTGGCATGCTGTCCTATGAGTAAAATAACTTTAAGAATGGTGTAAAACCCCAATCAAACAAACGATTCTGGGGCTATTTTGATTTCTCCACAAAATTCCACCATTAACTGTGCAAAAAGAACTATCCTGAAAATTAATTTTAGCCCTCTGTTGATAAATGATAACTATTTATTCTGCTTTTGCAGTTTTTAGAACCAATTTTATTCCAGAAAACATATAGACGCTGATAATCTTATGAACCCAAATTTATATCAACTTACACTGAAGTACTACGCTCATAATGAGTGTTTAAATCAAGGGGTACAGAACCCTGATTATGGTTTGATGAACTTTGGATAGGAACCTGGACAAATATTCTGTAAAAAGGATACTCCTCTGTCCTCACAAGATAAGAACAATTAATTTCCCCCAAACAACATAGTTATTTAGTAGAGTAGCCATTAAAAATACTACCCTCACAGCAAAAGAATAGCAGCAAGCTGATCTGTTTGTGGTGTCTTTGGGGGCCAATCAAACATTTATACTTAAGGTCCCTTATTGATAAATAATTAAATAGTGAATAATATTTTTAATTGTTACAGGAGCGTGGCGTGGTGGAGTTGGTGAACCAGGCTTGTTCCGTGCTAGCTAATACCACAGCCGCCAAGGCTTTGTGCGATCACAACGTGCCTTTGTTTCCAGACACCGTGACAATCCCAGCATGCAACTTCCTGCCAATCTCAGCTCAACCCTATATCGGTAAGTAATGACCATGGTTCAGTGAATATCATTGGATTTTTCATTAAGATCTTATTCTGCTATTATTATGTTTTACCTAAATAAAGTGTTACGGTGATTTTTCTGTCAGCTGACTGTTCCTACTTTGCTGTACTGTTCATATTTTCAAGTCTATCTGTAGGCCTCTGTGTATATGAGTGAGGGTGGTGGAGGTTGTTTCGACGTGGTTTCCTCCCAGTTATAATCCATAATTATATGATGATGAAATGTTCAGGAGTATGAGTTTAAACTTCACTTAATAACAAACAAGCAGTATTCCTGACATTTATTGCTTTTAAGTCTTAAATCATTTTTATCTACTGGTAATCATCAAGTTTTGTTTGTTTTATTTGTTATCTGGTAAAGCAGATATCTGTCCTCTTAGCTTGTCAGGGGCCATATTTATAAAGCAACTTAATATTTCTTTGTTATTTAGCCAAATTGAACTTGAAAAAGTTAAATGTGAAATAATTAAGTTGCCATTTTATACATTTTAGTTATGATATTTCATTATATTATATTTCATGGATCATAAAAAATTAATCAAAATGATGTTTAGGTATTAAAAATGATGTTTGAAAATATGTTAAGTTTTTCTTAACTTTAAGAAATACTTAAGTAGCTTTATGAATACTGACCCTGTTTACCTACAATTAACTAGGCCTGAGCAGGTTGAATTTTTGATTGGTTAAAGCCTTTCCCCATGAGTGTCTCACTCACATGACTTGAGTGGATTAGAGGGAACTTCTTGTTAAATCTGATACTCTCATGCCTAAGGCGCAACTTGAAGCCGATTTGTTGTTGAATTGTTGGTTTTTTTTGGTCCAGTGATTGTCCTGTCTTGTCTTTATTTTTGTCTCCCTCTGATTAAGGCCCCATGAGGGAGCAGGTGGGCCATGACCCTGCAGAATACTCCCCGGCTTCCTCGGTCGATCGTAAGAGTCGAGAAAAGAGGTTGCTTTCTGTTGCCCTGGTGTTCGCAGAGCTAAAGGGT